>JBAMBS010001110.1:0-270393 GCA_037044455.1 Zygothrica quintamaculata | reverse complement strand
CAACTAAAAGCAAACCATAACAACATGAAACAAAGCAGAGACAGCACCAGAGACAGCGCCAGAGACAGCTTCGACGGATGATGGCCTCGATTTGCGCGTCATTATCCTTGCAGTGTGAGTGTGTCTATATATAATGTATAATATATATATATATATATATATATATATATGTCCTATAGCCGCCAGGCCTGAATGTCCATCAAGATTCTAAGACGCTGCAACGCCTTACGATTTGCGACTTGCGACTTGCGCCGTTGTCCTTTGCGCATCCTGTGCCTGACATTTTCTTCGTCATCGTTCGGCACTACGAATGATTTATGGCTAGCAGCTCCAAAAATGAAACTTAAGTGGCACACACACACACATATATATACACTTATGCACACCCACATTCAGAGGCAACTCAGCAGAGCTCACTGACAATGTGAAAATAGTCTGCAATTGACAATTGTCCTGGCTGAAACTGAAACTCTTAAGCTGTAGACTTTGGGCCCGGCCAATAACCTGCTTGATGCCCAAGCTAAACAAATATTTATTAAGCAAATTAAAGACGCGCTGGCAAATCCCACGAAACAAATGACTTGAGATTTTGATGGTAACATTTTTGTGCGACCTTTGCACAAAGCAACCTTCAACATGATGTGGCACTTTGTATCCAACTACTTGGAGTCTAACCATTGGATACTGGAATTATGCGCTCTAACACGCCGACCAATCTTTGGTCATCATTAGTCAATGCTTTAAGCCGGCTTAATCAATGGTCCAAAGCAGCTAACATCAACTTGCCACTTTTGCCATGTTCTTACATCGTTGTTAACATAAACCGCATTGCGTGTCTTTTCTCTTTTTGCCAAAAACTACCAAAATTAAATGGAATACCTCACGTGCCATATGCAATGTGGCAGCTGCTACTGCCGCATGTTGGTTGCCATTTTGCCACAAAAATATAACCAATACAAAATAAATGTTACCAAAAAAAATAAAAAAAAAAACAACCGTCACATCAGACGGACAGCAATAGGGTATTTAAACTCATTAAATACTTAAAGTTTTTTTTTCCTCAATTCAGTTTTCATTTTATTTTTTTGGCAAATTTTTGGCCCAAATCACAACACTTTCTGCTGCTCCATGTAGACGTTTCATATATGCATATGAAGCTCTTACTTCAGTTATTCCTTTCTTGCATCAATTTCAAACAGATTGTGGCAATATCTCACTTAATTTTTCCTTCCTATTGGATGAAAGTAACCCAAAGTATATTCAAAATGACACGCAATATAAGAGGATTTCGATGATCTGAAAAAAGACTAAGTTTTAGTTATATTATATATATTTACAGACGATAAACAATACAACTATATACATGTTTATTATATATAATAATATATATACATATATATATATATATTTATATATTTATATCAATATAATTTTAATTTTTAATTTTGATTTAAATTAAGTATTTAAAATTTAACAAATAATGCAACATTTATTGCTAGAGTTCAATACTGACTTGGATAAATTTCTGAAGAAACAACTACAGAATAATAAAATTTATGATTATTATTTAAAATTTCATTAATTTTAATTTTTTTATTTTATTTGATATATATACATATAAATATTTTATTAAATTACAATTACATTTGTTTATTAAATATATTAAATTATATTAATTATTATATTAATATATTAAATTGTTTATTAAATAAATATAGAAGTCTCTTAACTTCTTTAAGCTGATCGAGAGACTGGACTAAAATATATGTGACGCAACTATGAGAATATTTTGCTGTTTGCTTCGCTTACATAAGATTATAGCTGATATATAATTATATATAAATTTCTTATTTGACTATCAACAAATTTCAGATATACTTTTTATTATAAAGAAGTCCAATTTACCCTATTAAAAAACATAATAAAAAATAAGTACCAATTGTTTATACCTTTAATTTACCTTTTTTTGACTATTAACATTTCATAATTATCGTATAACTTTCTGATTCATTAATTAATATTATATTTAGTAAATATTAAACATAAATAACAGATTATTGAATTAAGTTACTTCCCTTATATAAGAATATAATGCTTAGGGTATCAATTATTCGATATTAAATTAATGAATGTTTTGCCTGGTTATATTATGATGGCTATGATAATAACCATATCGTTTCGGTTAATCCACTCTCAGTTATATTCTTGAAGCATGTTAATGAGAGTGTTTTCGGGTGTTCTTTGAGAGAAAGATCTTGTACTCTAATTATGTGGTTTAATTTTTCAGAAACAACTGTATAAATATTTGTGAATAGGTCTCAGTATTTCGACTGTACGTAGATGATTCATTAGGGAAAAGAGAATATTATATGTCGAACTTATGTCAGAATCCAATCAGCCCTCGAGTTGTGCAAGCGAACGATGGTAATCATGTCAAGAGTTCATTTGGTGAAGGTAACTTTTTTGGTGGTGTTGCTAATTATTGGCAGTCAGGGAAAGCCTGCACGTGGTCGGAAACGATCATTTGGTGAGAAACTAAATTTAAGTTCCTTAAGTTCTGGTTAAATTGAGTATTTCTTTCTTTTTAGGTATGGGTCTGCTTGGCGGAGCTGTGGCTGGTGCAGTAATTGGTAATGCAATGGCCAAGTCATCTGGCCCGGGACCTGCTCCAGCACCAAAAGCAACAGCTTCGCCCGTTGCGCAAGTGGTGGAGACTGGCGTACCAGATGCCAATGGTTGCTACAAGCAAACAATCAAGGAACCAGTTGCAGGAAATCCTAAGTTATATACTGAAACGGTTCATCTTATCTGTCCTAACCAGGTGGCAGCCGCTAATCCACAGCCTGCTGTGGTGATGCCTGTTCAAATAGTTCCTGTAATGCACACGGCGACTGCTGTGCAGCCGTTGCAAGTTGCCCAATCGCCGCCCGTTCTAGCCGTTGCAGCGCCACCGGTCGTAGCCGCTCCATCGCCTGCTCTTACATATAATGTGTCACAGGGCGCAACTTCAGGTAACTCAACACATGTGCAACTAACTCTTGTGCAACCTGGACCAGCTGTTGTTCCAGCTCCAGTTCCAGTGGCAGCTTCAGTACAGGCAGTACAAGCGCCAATTCAACGTCCAGTTCAAATTCCAGTTGCAGGTCCAGTACAACAAGCGGGTATATACCCTGTATTGGCAACACAGCAAACAGTTGTTCAACCTGGAGGACCCCAAGTTATACTTCTTTCCAAAACGATAAAAAAACAGAGATCCGCAGCTCCTGCTCTAAATGTTTCACATGCCTTATTAATATTCCTTGTTTTGTACTGTCTAATGAGGAAATACTAATTAAAGTGTAGTTTTTGCTTTAAATAAATGAGTAATTCGCTAAAACATAGCACCCTCAGCTCTAGTGTTCGCAACCAATCTACTAAGTTAAATATTTTTTAGATTTTTAATCTGCGCTCAACTGAGTCTGATTAATATGAAATTTTGGAAGCGCAGCCAACTTTCTATATTATGTACATCTTATTGCACCATCTACATTTTAACTGAACTTATCAAGTTTATGAAATTAGTTCTAAACTTAACAGCTAGGTGGCGCTCAACTGATTATATTTGCTGCTAAATTATTTACTCGCAAGGCACTGTTAATTTTATATATGACCAATGTTACTAGCCATTAAAACAAAATATAGTCTCGAGGCACTGTTAACTTAACATTAAGTATTATCAATAAAGTTTTTTACACTTTTAAAACTAGAAAAAAGACCGTCTAATCGACGCATTAAAAATAGTTCGAGGCGTATTTATAGTGAAATAATAGAAATAGTGCACAATAGCTTTTTGGCTTCTTTGGGACTTTAAATAAATATATACATTATTTTTTTTTTGTTGAATAAATAAAAATACTCCCCTTTGTACTATTCATAAAACAAGTTGGCAAGGTAAAATTTTAACATAACAGTGAGTGCTCTGTTAACTCAATTACATTTATTATCGTACGGTCACTCTTATATTGCCGGCGGCTGCATTAGCTTTGTTGTGAAATTGCGCGTTTTTATTTGTTTGGATCAAGAAAGTAAATTGTAAAGCATGTGGGATCCCGAAAACGATGTTGAGTTAACTGATTCAGAGGATGAAATTGTATTAAAACGCGACTTTCATGGACGCGAGGCTATTCTTTTCGTGGTGGATGCTAACTTACAGGTATTAAAAATGTTAATAATCGAATTAGTTTATCAATAAAGTTTTTTACACTTTTGAAACTAGAAAGAAGACCGTCTAATGGACGCGTTAAAAATAATTCGTGGTGCATTTGTTTCTGGTATGTTGGCAAATGGAAGAGATCTGATGGGGCTTATATTTTCCAACACACTAAAGAGTCCCTTGCCACTTGAAGCAGAATGTGTGAACACAATTGTAGTGCCTTGTGGCTGCGCAGTTTTTCTGCCATTGCGTCAATTGAACCAAGATATTGTAGAGTATTATCTGGAATTTATGGCAAGTGTGGATGAACGCTTCGACATAGATTATGGAGTTTGTGGAGTAAATGGACGCTTCAGCTTTGCGTATATGATACGCTTGTGTATTGACCTAATACAAAAGTGCGGCAAGAAGCTTAACAATGTAAAGATTGTATACATCACAGATGTTGAGTGTCCGCATCTACCGGATAGTTTACTGTTTCAAACGGCGCTGCAAAAGGCCAATGATTTAGAGGGTAAAGAATATGAATTTCAAGTTATACCCATGGTTGACAGCTTTGATTACGAGCTCTTCTACAAAGAGTTTATAACATTATCACGAGGTAAGAAAAACAAACAATTATATAAAGGATATGCGGTTTCTGTTCCCTTTTTTGGCGTGATGGTGTAGCCATTAAAGTTTTATGAAATCGCAGATTAAGCTGAGCAAATGATTCACTCGCATCCAAGTTAAGTTGTATTGTTTTGCGCTTTTGGATTTGCTTACAATACACAAGAAATAACCATTTCAATTTAAATTAAATTATTCGTTTAAGCTAATTTTTTCTTATATTTCTTTATTCTATGGCAGGTATTGAAATTGATTCATTCCGTGTACCCGATGCACAGTTGCAGCGCGAAATTCTGGAAGATCGCAAATTGAGGCAGGACTTTCTGCGTCGATGTCTGGGTCATTTCAATTTCACGCTGGGGCCTAATCTATCGATATCTGTGCAGTATTACAACTATTTCCAGCGTCGCATTTTACCAAAAAAGGTACGAATTATGCGAAGGGACAACAGTATTGTCAGCAAGAAACGGCAAATTATAGTGCGTAAGGAGGATCAGGAGACGCAAGAGATAACACATGAGTATCAGATAAAATCAACAGGTGGCTGGCACGAATGTAAGGTGGGTGATAAAACCCTGCGAATTACTACAGAGCAACTAAACCGTATACGTAACTTACATCCACCTGGTATGATGCTCTTGGGATTTAAGCATCGTTCCGCATTGCCTGATATTATTTACAGCAAGCCCTGCAATTTTATGTATCCTGATGATCAGAAAGTTCTTGGCTCGAAACGTATATTTCGTGCATTATGGCAACGGTGCTTGGACCGCCAAAAAATAGCCATCTGCTTGTTCATGTGTAAACGTAAGTCTGTGCCTCGATATGTGGCTCTAATGCCAATTGAAGCTTGTCAATCAAATGATAAGAATTTCGACTCACTGCTGACGGGCGATGGATTTAAAATTATCTATTTGCCGGAGGCCAAACATATTCGTCAAATAGACTTGAGCGAATGGAACAACATTGCTAATACGTCCAAAGATGAGGGCGTAGATCTGTTCCAAAAGGTGATTAAGAAACTGAGTGTTGAGTATCAGCCAAATCTTATCAACGATCCTACCTTAGAGTTTGTTCAATCAAATTTACTTGCGCTTTCCTTAAATATTGTAACCGAAGAGGAGGGTATCAGTCAAATGCCAGACCCTGATATGCAGGATAAGCGCATTGAGAAATTTTTGACTAACTACGAAAAAATTTTTGGAGAAGAAGTAGAGACAGCCAAGAAGCGTGCAGCCAAGTCAACGTCTGCTGAAGCTACTGCTCCTAAAGTGCCCAAAATTGATGAAACACAACTTAAAAGTTACGATTTTGTCGAGGAAATGATTAAGGATAACCGACTTAAGAGTTGCACTGCCGCCCAGCTGCGTATGATACTAGATGAACATTTTGGCGTTAAGCCAACTAAAACTGCAACCAAATCTGTACTTATAGAACGTATTCAAGCGTTGAGTGTTTGATCTGTTCTATTGGATACATTCTTTGTGTCATTCCGTATGAATCATAAACATATACAAAAGTGATCTAAATATATAATATTAGCTAATCATAGTGCCAAATCTGAATAATCCTTGCTACCACACAATGTCAACTATAAAGAGTATAGAAGTTATATTATGCAAAGTATTGTTTTTTTTTTTTATTAAATATTGTTTGATAAATTTATTTATTTATTGTTATAAAGATATTAAATAAATATAAATATATATCAATAAAATTATACAATTTACAGATAATTGAAGTATATATATTGTTGTATTTAACTGAGTATTAGATTAGTTGGATTCTTTTAATTGCATCTTAAATAGAGTCCAAACTTGCAGCAACCACGAAATACTTAATTTGACTCTTAACCCGAATAACACATCAAGTAGGATATCCTTAGAAATTGTGGACGACAGCTTTTTGGCGACTTTAGGACTTTAAGACTTACCTTCTTTTTTTTTGTTGAAAAAATAAAACTTTGCACTCGCCTTTGTCCAATTCATAAAACAAGTTGAAAAGGTGAAATTTTAGCGGCAGTTGTTGTGTTCGTTGAGTGCAAAATGAGTTAAAAATTATTAAAAGCTAGCAAAGAGCTAACAGCTGGTGGGTGTACACTGTACGCCACAAACACTCACCAACAGGAAAAAAAGAAAAACATTTTTTTTTTAAATTATATACTATATTAAATGAAAGTCGTGGTCCGGAAGTTACAGTTGCTTTGGCTCTGGCAACTGCTACAGCTACAGCTTCAGCTTGGGCTTTGGCTTTGGCAAACTTCAAGATGGCCAACGCAGTCGCCTTTTACTTTCTTGGCACTTTATTTTAATTTTTACATGGCCAGCGCCGTTGCTCGTTCAAAAGTTTTGTTTTTGCTAACACTTTTCTCTGCTGGTTACACTTAGTTTTTGTAAAGTACAAATTACTTTAGCATGCGGTTAGGTCGCCATCTTTTTTTCAGGTCAACCGTGTTCTAGAAGGCTCTAGAAGGAACTAACAAGGTAGATATGCCATCTAGATTGTTAGTGACAAAAAGTCAAATTGGTGTGGTAAAATATATATATTATTCTGATATGTTTTGCAGACCATATACTAGAAACTCTTATGGTAATATATTATGTTTATAACATCGATGTGGTACAGTCTGAACAGGTGTGGTACAGTCTGAACAGGTGTGGTACAGTCACAGTCAAACATAATCTGTATTTCTTTAAACACACAATCAAAACTTTTATATACAATAATAATAAAAAAAAAGAAAATCACAGAATATAACAACAAAACTAACTTTTAACTTCTATCCATTCACAGCAAGATAAAACACGAAAACTACAACCACAATCAAGACAAAAACATATGACAAAGTCAGAGTTGACTTTCGATAAAGAGAGAGACAACATAACGCAGTTGGACAAGTAAAATTGCATGGCGTTCAGAATAAATCAAATGCAACTGTACTTCAAGAGTATAAAAAACTTGCAGAAAAGTCTTGCAAATTTCAGATGCTAGTTAAATTTTTGCTGCCTGAAAATTAAATATTATATATTAATAACAGAATATAATAAAAGCATACGTAAATACGGTATTATTTGAGTTTTATTTCCTCATAGGACTTATTATAAATTTATGAAATTTCGGCCAAAGATTCCCTCAAGACTGTCACAGCGTTTTCATACTGCAAGGTGTCCCGGAGGTCAGGATTAGATTCGAGAAATTCCTTCATTTTATCATGATACATCTTTAGCTGCTTGGCATTTTCTTCGTAAAGATACTGAAAATCACGTATTTGACTCATAAGCTCCATTCTTATGTGCGATGTTGTATTTTGTTCAATAGATTCAATAATATCCTGTTCCTCGACACCAAATGAATTTAGATGACACCTGTGTCGATTTATTAGAAAGATCAACGAGTGTGTCAAACTTTTTAGATCACGAAGGCGTTGCTCGTCCATAGCGTTACTACGTTAAGATTTAAAAAAAAAAATTCTTATATATTTTTAATGTACACTCTCGTTGAAATAAAAATGTATAATGAGAATAGTTTTAGCTTGTCCCGTACCTTATTAACTTTTCAAGTATATGACGTTTCGTTAAAAGCTGTCTGTGAATGTGAATGTTTCAAAAAATAGTAGTGTTAGCAACGATGTTGTATAGATGAAACGCAATGGTTACCACCTGCTTAATTATGAATTAAAATTAAAATTAAATATTTAACAAATGAGAACTACTATGCGAATTTTTTAAGAATCACAATGTTTTATTTTTATTGCAGTCTTTTAGCACTAAATAATTTTTTACTCTATTTATCTGTAACAGGCACGTTACGACACGACACGACACGACACGACACGACACGACACGACAGTATCGCTCGATAGTATATCACATATTTATTACACTAAGCCCCCGTCCCCAACCCTACCCAACCCAACCCAACCCAACTCCTGCTAGTAAAATACATTGAAATATATTTTAGTTTCGGTTTTACCTTTTACTTTTATTGCACATTTAATGATTTTATTAAATTAAATTACAAATTTTAATACGTTATTAATATTATTAATAAAATAATTAAATTTTAGCTAAATTGAAATTTTGTTTCTTCACATTTTAAAATATTATGCATCATTCAAGACTCTTACAACTCTCTTGTACAACATAGAATCTTTAAGCTCCACATGCATTTTGAGATACATTTCCATATTATCATAATGAGCTCGGAGGTCTCCTGTGTTCTTCTCCAGTAGTCGCTGTTCCAGCTCCAATTCCAAAGCGCCCAACTCACTATAGGATTTGGACAGCTGTTTTGATTTAACACTGATCTGATGTAAATGATATTCCTGGCGATTTAAAAGCACAAGATAGGTGTATACCAAGCTCTTCAGTTTAATTTGTGATGGAATTTCCATTGTTTTAGTTTACACAATATTTATCTATGTATAATACACTATTCAATTGAATAGTAGACCATAAAATTCTAATTGAAAATACACGAAAATAAAATAAGAAAAGCTCCTATCCTTCTCAAAGTAGATTCAGAAGTGACTAAAAAGTTAGTATCAAATAAATAAGTTGGGGAAAATCTCAAGGCTGATTTGACTATTTTTTTTCTATAAATTTGCACAAGTATTGGTGAATGGTACTATAATAATAATATTTTAAATTTTCTTACCTGTCGCTTAAGAAATTTATTAAATTATTGAAAATCTACTATTGTTACCTCTAACGCTTTCAGTCAGGTTGAAATAGCTTCACGGTGGTAGATATTTGGTATCCACAATTTAATCAACATGTGTGTATATGCGGGTGTGTGTGTGTGGGCTTAAATCCATAATTCTTGATTGAAGCGTGATTAATTTCTACTATAATATGGATGATTAAAATTTTCGTGGTTATCACCCAGTGATAAATATGTACCTGCTCATTTTCATACCTGAGTAATAACTGTATATATGTGCATGAGAGTGTGCTTGTGTTAGCTTAAAAATTTATACGATTTGTCAAGGTTCCCGTTCCTTCTGATTTCCATCATTAGACCACAAAACATGCAAACTTAACTCTACCCAAGTGAAATAAAACGAAAAGCCGCAAAGTATGCTATGGAAATAGTTAATTTTAGCACACTTGTGTATATATATGTGAGTTTGTCATATAATGGGGTCATGGCAAAAACTTGTTAGACATAAACATGTGTCAAAAATATTGCCAATCAAATGAATAGAATGATAAACATAAATGAAACAAGTAAGAATGTCCTTAAACTATACTCAATACTATTTTAAGGAAAGGGAATACATTGTAATATATTGATATTGATTCCCGACTATCGTTTTTTAAAATTTAACTTTGATTAAAAATGATTAAGAGTATTTAGATGACTTTCAAACAACCTCTGTCCACACATTTATACTCCCTGTATACACAACTTCATCAATTAAATAAATTTGCCTTAAATTCTATACAAAATCTTAAAATCCCTTCACTCTCATGGCATCATTTAACTGTTTAATATATGTTAGTGACATGTAAACATTAGTTAAATAGACTTTGAATACTTGGATTGATTGTTGCCAGCTTGTTTCCAATTCCAAACTCAATTCATGAATCATTTTTTAGCATTTAAGCAGCAGGCTTCACAGCGTGTGGCGTTCAATTAATTAAAATGTGAAACGTTTGTAATTTAGATATGAATACTTACCACAAAAGCCAAATCCTTATAGTATATTTAATAAATCATTCTAAAATGAATTTATGTTGCTTTAACATTGTTATTATATAGCTGTCATTTGGTTATACTTAATTGAATGAAATCAAAATATTCCTTTGATGCGACCTTAATTAAACCATAGCCTTAGGCAAAAAAAAATATCTAATAAATGCTCTTAACAGTCGAATATTTTTATATTAAAAACCTTTTAAATTAAATTGTGGTTTTAAGTAGTTTTTATATACAAATATGTATTATTTAATTGAATTTAAGTAAATTAACTTGCAATACATTTAACCAAAGTAAAATTAAACTGACTGTTATTCACTTTAAGCATAAATTGCAATGAATCTAGGTTAAGAGTATGAAGTAATATTTAAGCATTAATCATGATTTTATTTATCCGAAAACATTTAATTACACAATACATTCATATTCAGAGTTGTAAGCATGAAAACCGAAGCCAGTACAAGAGCCACAAAGCAATCGTTTAGCCTTAGAAAATAATTTTCTCTCAATTAATTACAATTATTTTGTAGGTACGTAGTAATTATGCAACCTTGCAACTAACCGAGTAACCAGACACAGACACAGCAACAGACCTTTGCAGTAGTGGTGGCACTAGCCGCATGCAAATGCCCCAGGATATCATTGCCACATATGCACTGATACATGTATACAACAGACACATGTATGCGTGTATGTGTTCTAGTTTAATGTGTGTGACATGGTTGCTGGGATACAGCATATGTATTGTATATGCTGAATATGTATTACCGGAAATGAAATAAAAGACTAAAATACGATTTACCAAAAGCTAATTGTCAAAGGTTTTCAACAAAGAGACTAAAGTGAATATTAAATTGATGTAAATTATACACAGATATTAAAGAAAATTGAACTTAAATTTAGCTTAAACGGAATTTGCTTGGAGTAGCATCTAATTTTAGTGTGAAAGTAATGTCATTGCTTGACTACGAATGTCATAACATATGCTCAATATTTTTACTCAATATATCAAAATATACAGTTTTATATCACTGCCAATATATTATTATAGCCCAAAAAGAACATATGTAGCAATTGGCCTAAAATTAACTGCAAATTATAAGGCTTTCCTTTTATATGCCCTTTGAAATAATAAGGTGTTGCTCGTTAAAGCTAGCATTGAGCTGATTACAGATTTAAAATCGGTTTGAGGAAATTCATTTCATACAAATGCAAATGTAGTCCTAAGCTGTGTAAAGAAAAATCAGATTAAATGCGTATTAGGCACATGCAAGCGTAAAAGCTTACAACTTGGCTAAAGCAGAACGTACACAAAAAAGTTGCCTACTTATGAGCGCAACTTTTGCTAAAAGCAATTTAACATTCGTTTGTATATATTATTCTATATGTATGTATTGTAGGAAACCTAAAATAAACATTTGAATAGTTTAGAAATATTATTTATTCTTTCTTTTTAATAAATACAAAAGAAAATAAAAAATTTATATAAAATTTCTGTTACTTTTATAATTTAATAATTATGCTATATTCCAGGGTATAATTTATTCCATCAGTAATTATTAACCAAAATATTTTGTATTTAATTGTTCTTTTGCTTTTCACTTTGGATCAATTACTGTGCTTTTCAGCCGGGCTGCGACTGACTTCACTTTATCTGCTTAAATGAGTGGCAAAAAATATTATATATAGTAAAAATTTAACTGATATTACAACAATAAAAAAGAGAATAATATTTTTTTATATTTTGATCGATTTTAATGACTATATCAAATGGGGTAATAATATCTAGCCCATTTACAGTATTTCTATGCGGAAAGCCATAAAGCCATTTAGTTTTTAATCAAATTGAAATATTAGATTTTTATTAGATATATATTTTGTGTCTAATAAAAAAGAGACTTAAAAAGATTTAAGAGAAAATATATATATATTTAGTTGCAAAAAAACAAGACGAACTTGAAATATATTTCCGCAAAATGTTGCAAATTTCTAGAATGCTTACAGCACTTCATCAAGTTCACGCATATGTGTATACAAATCGATACACCTGAACGCTAAATACACCTGAAAGCGCAACCTCCTTAGCCCCCTTTGGGCCCTTGCTGCTCCATGTTGTTTCAAAGTCAGACAATTTGGCTGCCATAGATGGTAACGAAGGCCCCTTTACCACATGCCGTTGCTACCACTCGCAATTTCAATGCGTCAACGTCTCTGTCTGCATCGCTTGTCAAGCATTTTACGCATGAGGAAACATTTTCAGTTAACAAGTCCGAGGGTTGAAATTTAAAAAACAAAAAACTGACAATACATATGCTGTATCCCAGCAACCATGTCACACACATTAAACTAGAACACATACACGCATACATGTGTCTGTTGTATACATGTATCAGTGCATATGTGGCAATGATATCCTGGGGCATTTGCATGCGGCTAGTGCCACCACTACTGCAAAGGTCTGTTGCTGTGTCTGTGTCTGGTTACTCGGTTAGTTGCAAGGTTGCATAATTACTACGTACCTACAAAATAATTGTAATTAATTGAGAGAAAATTATTTTCTAAGGCTAAACGATTGCTTTGTGGCTCTTGTACTGGCTTCGGTTTTCATGCTTACAACTCTGAATATGAATGTATTGTGTAATTAAATGTTTTCGGATAAATAAAATCATGATTAATGCTTAAATATTACTTCATACTCTTAACCTAGATTCATTGCAATTTATGCTTAAAGTGAATAACAGTCAGTTTAATTTTACTTTGGTTAAATGTATTGCAAGTTAATTTACTTAAATTCAATTAAATAATACATATTTGTATATAAAAACTACTTAAAACCACAATTTAATTTAAAAGGTTTTTAATATAAAAATATTCGACTGTTAAGAGCATTTATTAGATATTTTTTTTTGCCTAAGGCTATGGTTTAATTAAGGTCGCATCAAAGGAATATTTTGATTTCATTCAATTAAGTATAACCAAATGACAGCTATATAATAACAATGTTAAAGCAACATAAATTCATTTTAGAATGATTTATTAAATATACTATAAGGATTTGGCTTTTGTGGTAAGTATTCATATCTAAATTACAAACGTTTCACATTTTAATTAATTGAACGCCACACGCTGTGAAGCCTGCTGCTTAAATGCTAAAAAATGATTCATGAATTGAGTTTGGAATTGGAAACAAGCTGGCAACAATCAATCCAAGTATTCAAAGTCTATTTAACTAATGTTTACATGTCACTAACATATATTAAACAGTTAAATGATGCCATGAGAGTGAAGGGATTTTAAGATTTTGTATAGAATTTAAGGCAAATTTATTTAATTGATGAAGTTGTGTATACAGGGAGTATAAATGTGTGGACAGAGGTTGTTTGAAAATCATCTAAATACTCTTAATCATTTTTAATCAAAGTTAAATTTTAAAAAACGATAGTCGGGAATCAATATCAATATATTACAATGTATTCCCTTTCCTTAAAATAGTATTGAGTATAGTTTAAGGACATTCTTACTTGTTTCATTTATGTTTATCATTCTATTCATTTGATTGGCAATATTTTTGACACATGTTTATGTCTAACAAGTTTTTGCCATGACCCCATTATATGACAAACTCACATATATATACACAAGTGTGCTAAAATTAACTATTTCCATAGCATACTTTGCGGCTTTTCGTTTTATTTCACTTGGGTAGAGTTAAGTTTGCATGTTTTGTGGTCTAATGATGGAAATCAGAAGGAACGGGAACCTTGACAAATCGTATAAATTTTTAAGCTAACACAAGCACACTCTCATGCACATATATACAGTTATTACTCAGGTATGAAAATGAGCAGGTACATATTTATCACTGGGTGATAACCACGAAAATTTTAATCATCCATATTATAGTAGAAATTAATCACGCTTCAATCAAGAATTATGGATTTAAGCCCACACACACACACCCGCATATACACACATGTTGATTAAATTGTGGATACCAAATATCTACCACCGTGAAGCTATTTCAACCTGACTGAAAGCGTTAGAGGTAACAATAGTAGATTTTCAATAATTTAATAAATTTCTTAAGCGACAGGTAAGAAAATTTAAAATATTATTATTATAGTACCATTCACCAATACTTGTGCAAATTTATAGAAAAAAAATAGTCAAATCAGCCTTGAGATTTTCCCCAACTTATTTATTTGATACTAACTTTTTAGTCACTTCTGAATCTACTTTGAGAAGGATAGGAGCTTTTCTTATTTTATTTTCGTGTATTTTCAATTAGAATTTTATGGTCTACTATTCAATTGAATAGTGTATTATACATAGATAAATATTGTGTAAACTAAAACAATGGAAATTCCATCACAAATTAAACTGAAGAGCTTGGTATACACCTATCTTGTGCTTTTAAATCGCCAGGAATATCATTTACATCAGATCAGTGTTAAATCAAAACAGCTGTCCAAATCCTATAGTGAGTTGGGCGCTTTGGAATTGGAGCTGGAACAGCGACTACTGGAGAAGAACACAGGAGACCTCCGAGCTCATTATGATAATATGGAAATGTATCTCAAAATGCATGTGGAGCTTAAAGATTCTATGTTGTACAAGAGAGTTGTAAGAGTCTTGAATGATGCATAATATTTTAAAATGTGAAGAAACAAAATTTCAATTTAGCTAAAATTTAATTATTTTATTAATAATATTAATAACGTATTAAAATTTGTAATTTAATTTAATAAAATCATTAAATGTGCAATAAAAGTAAAAGGTAAAACCGAAACTAAAATATATTTCAATGTATTTTACTAGCAGGAGTTGGGTTGGGTTGGGTTGGGTAGGGTTGGGGACGGGGGCTTAGTGTAATAAATATGTGATATACTATCGAGCGATACTGTCGTGTCGTGTCGTGTCGTGTCGTGTCGTAACGTGCCTGTTACAGATAAATAGAGTAAAAAATTATTTAGTGCTAAAAGACTGCAATAAAAATAAAACATTGTGATTCTTAAAAAATTCGCATAGTAGTTCTCATTTGTTAAATATTTAATTTTAATTTTAATTCATAATTAAGCAGGTGGTAACCATTGCGTTTCATCTATACAACATCGTTGCTAACACTACTATTTTTTGAAACATTCACATTCACAGACAGCTTTTAACGAAACGTCATATACTTGAAAAGTTAATAAGGTACGGGACAAGCTAAAACTATTCTCATTATACATTTTTATTTCAACGAGAGTGTACATTAAAAATATATAAGAATTTTTTTTTTTAAATCTTAACGTAGTAACGCTATGGACGAGCAACGCCTTCGTGATCTAAAAAGCTTGACACACTCGTTGATCTTTCTAATAAATCGACACAGGTGTCATCTAAATTCATTTGGTGTCGAGGAACAGGATATTATTGAATCTATTGAACAAAATACAACATCGCACATAAGAATGGAGCTTATGAGTCAAATACGTGATTTTCAGTATCTTTACGAAGAAAATGCCAAGCAGCTAAAGATGTATCATGATAAAATGAAGGAATTTCTCGAATCTAATCCTGACCTCCGGGACACCTTGCAGTATGAAAACGCTGTGACAGTCTTGAGGGAATCTTTGGCCGAAATTTCATAAATTTATAATAAGTCCTATGAGGAAATAAAACTCAAATAATACCGTATTTACGTATGCTTTTATTATATTCTGTTATTAATATATAATATTTAATTTTCAGGCAGCAAAAATTTAACTAGCATCTGAAATTTGCAAGACTTTTCTGCAAGTTTTTTATACTCTTGAAGTACAGTTGCATTTGATTTATTCTGAACGCCATGCAATTTTACTTGTCCAACTGCGTTATGTTGTCTCTCTCTTTATCGAAAGTCAACTCTGACTTTGTCATATGTTTTTGTCTTGATTGTGGTTGTAGTTTTCGTGTTTTATCTTGCTGTGAATGGATAGAAGTTAAAAGTTAGTTTTGTTGTTATATTCTGTGATTTTCTTTTTTTTTTATTATTATTGTATATAAAAGTTTTGATTGTGTGTTTAAAGAAATACAGATTATGTTTGACTGTGACTGTACCACACCTGTTCAGACTGTACCACACCTGTTCAGACTGTACCACATCGATATTATAAACATAATATATTACCATAAGAGTTTCTAGTATATGGTCTGCAAAACATATCAGAATAATATATATATTTTACCACACCAATTTGACTTTTTGTCACTAACAATCTAGATGGCATATCTACCTTGTTAGTTCCTTCTAGAGCCTTCTAGAACACGGTTGACCTGAAAAAAAGATGGCGACCTAACCGCATGCTAAAGTAATTTGTACTTTACAAAAACTAAGTGTAACCAGCAGAGAAAAGTGTTAGCAAAAACAAAACTTTTGAACGAGCAACGGCGCTGGCCATGTAAAAATTAAAATAAAGTGCCAAGAAAGTAAAAGGCGACTGCGTTGGCCATCTTGAAGTTTGCCAAAGCCAAAGCCCAAGCTGAAGCTGTAGCTGTAGCAGTTGCCAGAGCCAAAGCAACTGTAACTTCCGGACCACGACTTTCATTTAATATAGTATATAATTTAAAAAAAAAATGTTTTTCTTTTTTTCCTGTTGGTGAGTGTTTGTGGCGTACAGTGTACACCCACCAGCTGTTAGCTCTTTGCTAGCTTTTAATAATTTTTAACTCATTTTGCACTCAACGAACACAACAACTGCCGCTAAAATTTCACCTTTTCAACTTGTTTTATGAATTGGACAAAGGCGAGTGCAAAGTTTTATTTTTTCAACAAAAAAAAAGAAGGTAAGTCTTAAAGTCCTAAAGTCGCCAAAAAGCTGTCGTCCACAATTTCTAAGGATATCCTACTTGATGTGTTATTCGGGTTAAGAGTCAAATTAAGTATTTCGTGGTTGCTGCAGGTCTGGACTCTATTTAAGATGCAATTAAAAGAATCCAACTGATCTAATACTCAGTTAAATACAACAATATATATACTTCAATTATCTGTAAATTGTATAATTTTATTGATATATATTTATATTTATTTAATATCTTTATAACAATAGATAAATAAATTTATCAAACAATATTTAATAAAAAAAAAACAATACTTTGCATAATATAACTTCTATACTCTTTATAGTTGACATTGTGTGGTAGCAAGGATTATTCAGATTTGGCACTATGATTAGCTAATATTATATATTTAGATCACTTTTGTATATGTTTATGATTCATACGGAATGACACAAAGAATGTATCCAATAGAACAGATCAAACACTCAACGCTTGAATACGTTCTATAAGTACAGATTTGGTTGCAGTTTTAGTTGGCTTAACGCCAAAATGTTCATCTAGTATCATACGCAGCTGGGCGGCAGTGCAACTCTTAAGTCGGTTATCCTTAATCATTTCCTCGACAAAATCGTAACTTTTAAGTTGTGTTTCATCAATTTTGGGCACTTTAGGAGCAGTAGCTTCAGCAGACGTTGACTTGGCTGCACGCTTCTTGGCTGTCTCTACTTCTTCTCCAAAAATTTTTTCGTAGTTAGTCAAAAATTTCTCAATGCGCTTATCCTGCATATCAGGGTCTGGCATTTGACTGATACCCTCCTCTTCGGTTACAATATTTAAGGAAAGCGCAAGTAAATTTGATTGAACAAACTCTAAAGTAGGATCGTTGATAAGATTTGGCTGATACTCGACACTCAGTTTCTTAATCACCTTTTGGAACAGATCTACTCCCTCATCTTTGGACGTATTAGCAATGTTGTTCCATTCGCTCAAGTCTATTCGACGAATATGTTTGGCCTCCGGCAAATAGATAATTTTAAATCCATCGCCCGTCAGCAGTGAGTCGAAATTCTTATCATTTGATTGACAGGCTTCAATTGGCATTAGAGCTACATATCGAGGCACAGACTTACGCTTACACATGAACAAGCAGATGGCTATTTTTTGGCGGTCCAAGCACCGTTGCCATAATGCACGAAATATACGTTTCGAGCCAAGAACTTTCTGATCATCAGGATACATAAAATTGCAGGGCTTGCTGTAAATAATATCAGGCAATGCGGAACGATGCTTAAATCCCAAGAGCATCATACCAGGTGGATGTAAGTTACGTATACGGTTTAGTTGCTCTGTAGTAATTCGCAGGGTTTTATCACCCACCTTACATTCGTGCCAGCCACCTGTTGATTTTATCTGATACTCATGTGTTATCTCTTGCGTCTGCTGATCCTCCTTACGCACTATAATTTGCCGTTTCTTGCTGACAATACTGTTGTCCCTTCGCATAATTCGTACCTTTTTTGGTAAAATGCGACGCTGGAAATAGTTGTAATACTGCACAGATATCGATAGATTAGGCCCCAGCGTGAAATTGAAATGACCCAGACATCGACGCAGAAAGTCCTGCCTCAATTTGCGATCTTCCAGAATTTCGCGCTGCAACTGTGCATCGGGTACACGGAATGAATCAATTTCAATACCTGCCATAGAATAAAGAAATATAAGAAAAAATTAGCTTAAACGAATAATTTAATTTAAATTGAAATGGTTATTTCTTGTGTATTGTAAGCAAATCCAAAAGCGCAAAACAATACAACTTAACTTGGATGCGAGTGAATCATTTGCTCAGCTTAATCTGCGATTTCATAAAACTTTAATGGCTACACCATCACGCCAAAAAAGGGAACAGAAACCGCATATCCTTTATATAATTGTTTGTTTTTCTTACCTCGTGATAATGTTATAAACTCTTTGTAGAAGAGCTCGTAATCAAAGCTGTCAACCATGGGTATAACTTGAAATTCATATTCTTTACCCTCTAAATCATTGGCCTTTTGCAGCGCCGTTTGAAACAGTAAACTATCCGGTAGATGCGGACACTCAACATCTGTGATGTATACAATCTTTACATTGTTAAGCTTCTTGCCGCACTTTTGTATTAGGTCAATACACAAGCGTATCATATACGCAAAGCTGAAGCGTCCATTTACTCCACAAACTCCATAATCTATGTCGAAGCGTTCATCCACACTTGCCATAAATTCCAGATAATACTCTACAATATCTTGGTTCAATTGACGCAATGGCAGAAAAACTGCGCAGCCACAAGGCACTACAATTGTGTTCACACATTCTGCTTCAAGTGGCAAGGGACTCTTTAGTGTGTTGGAAAATATAAGCCCCATCAGATCTCTTCCATTTGCCAACATACCAGAAACAAATGCACCACGAATTATTTTTAACGCGTCCATTAGACGGTCTTCTTTCTAGTTTCAAAAGTGTAAAAAACTTTATTGATAAACTAATTCGATTATTAACATTTTTAATACCTGTAAGTTAGCATCCACCACGAAAAGAATAGCCTCGCGTCCATGAAAGTCGCGTTTTAATACAATTTCATCCTCTGAATCAGTTAACTCAACATCGTTTTCGGGATCCCACATGCTTTACAATTTACTTTCTTGATCCAAACCAAAAAAAAGCGCAATTTCACAACAAAGCTAATGCAGACGCCGGCAATATAAGAGTGACCGTACGATAATAAATGTAATTGAGTTAACAGAGCACTCACTGTTAGGTTAAAATTTTACCTTGCCAACTTGTTTTATGAATTGTACAAAGGGGAGTATTTTTATTTGTTCAACAAAAAAAAATAATGTATATATTTATTTAAAGTCCCAAAGAAGCCAAAAAGCTATTGTGCACTTTTTCTATTATTTCACTATAAATGCGCCACGAATTATTTTTAATGCGTCGATTAGATGGTCTGCTTTCTAGTTTTAAAAGTGTAAAAAACTTTATTGATAATCTAATTGGCTAGTTAAAATTTTTAATACCTGTAAGTTAGCATCCATAAAAGTCGCAATTCATCCTCCAAGTCAGTTAACTCCACATCGCTTTCCGGATCACACATGCTTTACAATTTACAGTTTTGATTCAAACAAAAAAAAAGTGCGCAATTGCACCCGCCGACAATATAAGAGTGACCATACGAAAATAAATTTAACTCAGTTAACGAAACAATTAATGTTAAGTTAACAGTGCCTCGAGCCTATATTTTGTTTTAATGGCTAGTAACATTGGTCATATATAAAATTAACAGTGCCTTGCGAGTAAATAATTTAGCAGCAAATATAATCAGTTGAGCGCCAGCTAGCTGTTAAGTTTAGAACTAATTTCATAAACTTGATAAGTTCAGTTAAAATGTAGATGGTGCTGTACATAATATAGAAAGTTGGTTGCGCTTCCAAGATTTCATATTAATCAGACCCAGTTGAGCGCAAATTAAAAATCTAAAAAATATTTAACTTAGTAGATTGGTTGCGAACACTTGAGCTGAGGGTGCCATGTTTTAGCGAATTACTCATTTATTTAAAGCAAAAACTACACTTTAATTAGTATTTCCTCATTAGACAGTACAAAACAAGGAATATTAATAAGGCATGTGAAACATTTAGAGCAGGAGCTGCGGATCTCTGTTTTTTTATCGTTTTGGAAAGAAGTATAACTTGGGGTCCTCCAGGTTGAACAACTGTTTGCTGTGTTGCCAATACAGGGTATATACCCGCTTGTTGTACTGGACCTGCAACTGGAATTTGAACTGGACGTTGAATTGGCGCTTGTACTGCCTGTACTGAAGCTGCCACTGGAACTGGAGCTGGAACAACAGCTGGTCCAGGTTGCACAAGAGGTAGTTGCACATGTGTTGAGTTACCTGAAGTTGCGCCCTGTGACACATTATATGTAAGAGCAGGCGATGGAGCGGCTACGACCGGTGGCGCTGCAACGGCTAGAACGGGCGGCGATTGGGCAACTTGCAACGGCTGCACAGCAGTCGCCGTGTGCATTACAGGAACCATTTGAACAGGCATCACCACAGCAGGCTGTGGATTAGCGGCTGCCACCTGGTTAGGACAGATAAGATGAACCGTTTCAGTATATAACTTAGGATTTCCTGCAACTGGTTCCTTGATTGTTTGCTTGTAGCAACCATTGGCATCTGGTACGCCAGTCTCCACCACTTGCGCAACGGGCGAAGCTGTTGCTTTTGGTGCTGGAGCAGGTCCCGGGCCAGATGACTTGGCCATTGCATTACCAATTACTGCACCAGCCACAGCTCCGCCAAGCAGACCCATACCTAAAAAGAAAGAAATACTCAATTTAACCAGAACTTAAAGAACTTAAATTTAGTTTCTCACCAAATGATCGCTTCCGACCACGTGCAGGCTTTCCCTGACTGCCAATAATTAGCAACACCACCAAAAAAGTTACCTTCACCAAATGAGCTCTTGACATGATTACCATCGTTCGCTTGCACAACTCGAGGGCTGATTGGATTCTGACATAAGTTCGACATATAATATTCTCTTTTCCCTAATGAATCATCTACGTACAGTCGAAATACTGAGACCTATTCACAAATATTTATACAGTTGTTTCTGAAAAAAATAAACCACATAATTAGAGTACAAGATCTTTCTCTCAAAGAACACCCGAAAACACTCTCATTAACATGCTTCAAGAATATAACTGAGAGTGGATTAACCGAAACGATATGGTTATTATCATAGCCATCATAATATAACCAGGCAAAACATTCATTAATTTAATATCGAATAATTGATACCCTAAGCATTATTTTCTTATATAAGGGAAGTAACTTAATTCAATAATCTGTTATTTATGTTTAATATTTACTAAATATAATATTAATTAATGAATCAGAAAGTTATACGATAATTATGAAATGTTAATAGTCAAAAAAAGGTAAATTAAAGGTATAAACAATTGGTACTTATTTTTTATTATGTTTTTTAATAGGGTAAATTGGACTTCTCTATAATAAAAAGTATATCTGAAATTTGTTGATCAAATAAGAAATTTATATATAATTATATATCAGCTATAATCTTATATAAGCGAAGCAAACAGCAAAATATTCTCATAGTTGCGTCACATATATTTTAGTCCAGTCTCTCGATCAGCTTAAAGAAGTTAAGAGACTTCTATATTTATTTAATAAACAATTTAATATATTAATATAATAATTAATATAATTTAATATATTCAATAAACAAATGTAATTGTAATTCAATTAAATAAGTATGTATATATATCAAATAAAATAACAAAGTTAAAATTAATGAAATTTTAAATAATAATCATAAATTTTATTATTCTGTAGTTGTTTCTTCAGAAATTTATCCAAGTCAGTATTGAACTCTAGCAATAAATGTTGCATCATTTGTTAAATTTAAATACTTAATTTAAATCAAAATTAAAAATTAAAATTATATTGATATAAGTATATAAATATATATATATATATATATATATTATTATATATAATAAACTTGTATATAGTTGTATTGTTTATCGTCTGTAAATATATATAATATAACTAAAACTTAGTCTTTATTCAGATCATCGAAATCCTCTTATATTGCGTGTCATTTTGAATATACTTTGGGTTACTTTCATCCAATAGGAAGGAAATATTAAGTGAGATATTGCCACAATCTGTTTGAAATTGATGCAAGAAAGGAATAACTGAAGTAAGAGCTTCATATGCATATATGAAACGTCTACATGGAGCAGCAGAAAGTGTTGTGATTTGGGCCAAAAATTTGCCAAAAAAATAAAATGAAAACTGAATTGAGGAAAAAAAAACTTTAAGTATTTAATGAGTTTAAATACCCTATTGCTGTCCGTCTGATGTGACGGTTGTTTTTTTTTTTATTTTTTTTGGTAACATTTATTTTGTATTGGTTATATTTTTGTGGCAAAATGGCAACCAACATGCGGCAGTAGCAGCTGCCACATTGCATATGGCACGTGAGGTATTCCATTTAATTTTGGTAGTTTTTGGCAAAAAGAGAAAAGACACGCAATGCGGTTTATGTTAACAGCGATATAAGAACATGGCAAAAGTGGCAAGTTGATGTTAGCTGCTTTGGACCATTGATTAAGCCGGCTTAAAGCATTGACTAATGATGACCAAAGATTGGTCGGCGTGTTAGAGCGCATAATTCCAGTATCCAATGGTTAGACTCCAAGTAGTTGGATACAAAGTGCCACATCATGTTGAAGGTTGCTTTGTGCAAAGGTCGCACAAAAATGTTACCATCAAAATCTCAAGTCATTTGTTTCGTGGGATTTGCCAGCGCGTCTTTAATTTGCTTAATAAATATTTGTTTAGCTTGGGCATCAAGCAGGTTATTGGCCGGGCCCAAAGTCTACAGCTTAAGAGTTTCAGTTTCAGCCAGGACAATTGTCAATTGCAGACTATTTTCACATTGTCAGTGAGCTCTGCTGAGTTGCCTCTGAATGTGGGTGTGCATAAGTGTATATATATGTGTGTGTGTGTGCCACTTAAGTTTCATTTTTGGAGCTGCTAGCCATAAATCATTCGTAGTGCCGAACGATGACGAAGAAAATGTCAGGCACAGGATGCGCAAAGGACAACGGCGCAAGTCGCAAATCGCAAATCGTAAGGCGTTGCAGCGTCTTAGAATCTTGATGGACATTCAGGCCTGGCGGCTATAGGACATATATATATATATATATATATATATATTATACATTATATATAGACACACTCACACTGCAAGGATAATGACGCGCAAATCGAGGCCATCATCAGTCGAAGCTGTCTCTGGCGCTGTCTCTGGTGCTGTCTCTGCTTTGTTTCATGTTGTTATGGTTTGCTTTTAGTTGCCTCTATTATCCTTAATGCGACTCACTTTGTTTGAAACGTCAGTCGGCCTGCAAGCGCCATTATCATCACGTTGTGCCACAACACAACACAACACAACATAACGAAAAGGAAAATGGAAAATGTGCAGACATGCCGGCAGCACCAGCAACAACAGCAACAGCAGCAGCAGCGTTTATATCCTCTATTCTGCCCCAAAGAGAAATGTGTCCGAAAATGCACGAAAATAAAGATAAAACATGACAGGCAGTTCACATTCAGTCATTTATAATAAGCCAAATATGACCGCCATCGCATGTGGCTAAGACTTCCCTTTCTTTCCATTCTTTTCTCTTTCTCTATTTTGCTCTGCTTATTCTTACGCTGCTATCGGCAGCTCTGTCATATTCTTGCATTGACTTGACTTCGCAGTTTATCAATCGCTCAGCCTCAACTTAAAGTCTACCACACGCCCAGCGACTGGCATGTCCTTTATGTTGTGAATTACTTAACAATATAATCTATATAAATCTATGTATTAATCTCTGCACATCTGAAAATAACTTTAGTAATACAATTCTTTATATATTGGCCAAAACTTCTTATATATAACTCTTTGAGCTATAACAGCTTTCCATTCAATATGTAAATCAATTTCTATTATGGAATCAATAAAGTTAATTTATAACCTTAAAGTGCAGATTATATTTGATTTAATTTCAACTTTCTTTCAATCAATATTGTATAGCAATACAATATGTAAAGGATACTTTACTATGGCTAAACCTTAAAGATACATTTTGTACTATTTAGAAATAGTTTTCTCCATTTTGCTTTTGTTTAATGAAGTCGCATTAAAAAGGAATCTTAAATGAGTTTATAAAGGAATCTTAAATGAGTTTAGTCTTTGATAAAAATGTATATTTAATTGGAAAGATTTTGATGAAGCATAGAACCACATAGTATGGAAGGATGAACGAATATGTAGATGCTAATGATGCGTTCTGAGTACTCGGAGTCAGAGGCGTCTGTCTTAGCAGACAATTTGGCAAGCTGTCAGCGGCATACACTGCAAAGAGGCGTGGCAGGGCAGAATTTTTCCAGCACAGACAACGCCAGTTGAGCATGAGCAGCTAATGACCGTCTACAAACGCGCAGCAAAGCAAAGACATCAATCAACTTGAATTGAATCAACCCCGTGAGTAAAATGTGTGTACCATGAAGGTGGCGGGTTCTCAGTTGATGGCAGCATTTGGTTGTTGTTATTGTTTGCTTAAACAAATAAACAAATAAACAAACTTATAAACTCATTCAAATCATATTTAAAATCATCAAGCAGCAGCAGCAGCAGCAGCAGCAGCAGCTGAGGGCGCAACAGCTTGCCACATGCGCCTGCTTATTCATGAATTATTTGTCGAAGCTTATCAAACGTGACCAAAATGTGCAAAAAGCTAATAATAAAAAAAAAGATGAATAAAAATAAATAAAGTAAAATCAGGGCACGTCAGCTGCTTAAGAAGGGCACTGGACAACAGCTGCTCAGGCAAAGCTGGGCAAGTGTGAAACTTAACAATTGGATAAGGAAAAAAAACTGTCATGGCTGTCTACACTATAGACAGTGTTCACTGTACAGTGAAGCAACATTCACACACAATTTAGTTGCTAAATTTTGAGTAGAAGTGTGGAGTGTCTACTTAGACCAAAACTAGGACGACACGCAACAGCTCCCCACTGCCCATCGCTATTATTATTATCTCTTTGAATGACCGCAAGACGTGTCAACACTCTGTTGCTGTTTGACTGTGTTGCGTATACGCAGCGTTGGCCCAGCTGCTACTTTACTGCTTGTACCTTGTTGGCAAACCCTTAAACAGACTCGTATATAAATCATGTGCAGAAAAACTTTTCCTGCTGCGGACAACCCAAATAAGTTGACTTGCAACCATAAGATATTTGTGCCTCTTTTATTTTTTTTGTATTTTTGAAGCAGCTTACAAATTTTATAGTAATATATTCCAAGCGGCTTATTGACCACCATGATGTATGTTGCATGATGTATGATGTATAGGTAAGCAACAACTCTCTTCACCTCCTGCTTTAGTTGTGAGCGTGTGTTGTGGTCAAGTTGTTGTCTGAGTGTGGCAACATCTTCGTTAGTTGCGGTCAACAGGGTTCGTTTTGCTTTAAAGGAAAATCTTAAAGTTTTTACTGTTCATGAACTTAACTTAAGCTTAAGTAACAATTTTATATAAATAATTTAATTGTGAAAGCAACGGCAATTCAGTTTTAACATTTCTAAACTTATATTTTGTTGGCTAGTGTTGTAGTAAGTTGTTGGGTGTGTGCCGTGACTGGCGCACCGTCAAGGTGACGTAATTATAGATGTACTATAAGCACTCATGCCTGTAGCTGCTCAGCAGCAGTAGCCAGCCCACAAAAGTGCATTGGACGCCGAGGAGCAACCCTTTTGCTGCTCTGCATAACAAAAAGTTGAATTCAGGGTGCGAACTGGAGTTGAAATGGAAGTTGTAGTTGAAGTTGGTAACTTGAAGTTCAGTTAAGGTTGAGGTTGAAGTGCAGAAAGGGTTGACAACCAAATGGGCGTCAACCAGACGCATAGAACATGCAATGCTTGTTGTGCAAGGACTAAGTAAGTTGTGTGTGTCTGTATGTGTTTGGGTATGTGTTATGGATATCTGTTTTGGCCAGTTTAACTGTTGGCGGCTTGTCTTGTATATTTGGCGCGTTTTATCGCATAATCTTGAAACAAAACAAGACGCTGCGACACATTAGCATAAAATCATTGTTAAGATAACTACAATTTATGCCAGAAACGTATCGTAGAGAATGCGTCGCTTTAATGAGCATGAAAGCATCTTAGGAATACATCTTATGGTAGTATCTTAGGGGTAATTAACAATTGCGCTAACGTAAGTCAGTTTTATCTGCCAAAAAAAAGAAAAAACAAAATGGAATGGGTCTTAAGCCTTTTTGAAAAATTGCACACACGACCAGCACAGGACAAGACAGGACAGGATAGGATGAATGCGACAGGATAGCACGACAATGAGACGCTGCTTAAAATGCAATTTGTTTATTTTCCATTCACACAGTTTGGGTCATTCTTTGGCATTTCCGTTTCCGTTTTAAATCAACAGCAAGTAGACAAACCTGAAACCTAAAACGTAAAACCTAAAACCTGAAGATGGCAACTTGTTTTCGGTCTGAAAGTGTCATTAGCATTGATTAATTTGTCGCACGATTTACATGGAAAAACAATCAATCAACGGTATGTCGTCGCTCTAGCTACCATTGCCATTAGTCAATCTTGAGATGCAGCCCGCTACTACTTGAACTTGATGTCAACCAGTCCAGGCAACCAAACCATCCCACCAACCATCCATCCATCCATCCATCCGTCCAAGCAACTATTCATCCATCTCATTTCAGTCAAGTTGTAGCATTAGCAATCACACAAACGCAATCATCTACCATGGTGCACATCATTAACGGTTTTACTGGGTGTGGACATCTACAACAGATTCGACTCCAGCTGAACTATTGCTAGGCTAAATTATTATGAAGTTGTTGTTCAGATATAGAGGGAGAGATACAGAGAGTGAGAGAGACTGACTACTTGTACAGTTTAGCTTTAATGAATTGTTTTGCAGCCATCAACGTTTTAGGCCTAAATGTAATTAAAGTCAGTCTGTGGATACGCTGCTGCAGCAAGGACTAGGCAAGTGTACAGAGGCGTCGATTGAAGGGGGTTAACTTAAACTAAAGCTCAGCTCTAGTACTCATGTTGTACATTAAATTTTTCTAACCTCTCTTTATAATATTTATTTGTAGAGTTATGTTATCCCCAACCCCCATTGGTAACGCTGTTCAGTTAGATAATCTTTGTCTACATCTGCAGCATAATTAAGCTACATCAACGTTGTGTTAAGTAGCCAGCAAACTAATGATAGCATTATACATTTGCAACAAAAGGCCAATTGTTGCAGAGCAGTTGGAGAAGGTATAAAAGATGTAGGCCAGAGGTGTGTGGGTTGATGTACAGGCAAATGAATCTCTCATCGTTCAGTAACACAAACAAAAGCTTGGGGACTTTAATTTTTATGCGTGAAAACACATACCAACAATGCCCATGGTCCATTTTAATACAAAAAGAGAGAAAGAAAGAAAGAGAGAGAGAGAGAGGAAGAGGGAGAGAAGAAAAAACACGGTACAAGCCATGAGACAATGAGAGCTACACTTAAAATGCGAGACATTCATTTTTCTACAAGTGAACACAAACATCAACTGAGGAGGACACAGGGGTAATGAATGAAAAAAAAGAACAGCATAGAAAAGAACAGGAATATACAAGGACTACAATGACCTTACTGTGGAGGAAATTCAATTAGCCAACCCAAGGATTGGTTGACTTGGTTCGAGCTGCTCGTTTTGGGGGCGACGTTTGCTTAGGTAATGTTTCAATTAATTCATTTGTGGGAAACATTTGTAGGTTTTGTTTTTTTCGGTTAGCCGCTAATGATGCCTCAAACACACACATACAGACACACACATATGTATATATAAATATATTAGTATATATATAGAAACATGATGTATCTGTTGTGGCAGGCATACGAGTTAAAGCTAAATCATTCGATTTACTCCTTGCCATAAACAAATCAAATCAAATCAAATCAATTGCCCACAATTAATAGCACCAATTTTGACTCATTGCCCAAATCTGCGACTGCATTTCATTATTTGTTATATATTTCAAAGTTATTCATTTGATAAACGCCGACGCCGATGATGATGCTGATGCTGATGCTGATGCTGATGCCGTTGTTCATGCCAATGCCGACGTCGACGTTGACTTTGACGCCGACGCCAGACGCCAAAAATCTCATCTCTTTAAGTGGCTCATTTTAAGCTGAGGCCAAACGCTTATGGTATAGGGTAAAGGCAAAAGAAAAGGCAAGGGAAAAGCGCAGGGAAGGCAATGGCAATGGAAGTAGTCACAGTCACAGCCGCAGGCAACAAACCAACACTAAGATTCAGGGGGGAAAAGGCACACAGCAAAAGAAAAAAAGGGCTGCTACCGGGTAACATATCAAAACGCCGCAAATGGGCAACTCAAGCAAATACAGTTAAAAAAAAATATATATTTTATATAAAATGAAATCATATAAAAAAAGTGCCAAAAAAAGAACGAAACATGCGACGACGTCGTCCAAAGGATTTGCCAGCGCAGACGAAGCAAAGACAAAGTATCTATAAAAAAAGGCAATGCTAGCGGGCACAAGGCAAACCAAAGGCAAAGGCAAAGATATGCTGAGGTCGTTTTGTCTGCAGCTGTGTGTGTTATACACAAACACACATATATATGCATACATATATATATATATATATATATTTGAGAATTTATGCTGCGATTTTGAAATAAAATATATAAAAAAAAAGTTAAACGAAAAGTAAAAAAAAATGCAAGAAGCATCGCGTATTTCGGTAGCCAGAGAGAGGCCAGAGTACAAAGGCAATATTTGGTTTGGAGCTGTTCAACTACCCAAAAGGTATATAGGTATAAATAATACTTGATTTGAACAATTTTCTATATTATATATATATATATATATATATTTTTAATTATAAAATATATATATAAATATGCTCTTAACATAAATTTCCTTATAGCATACTCAAAGCATTAGCAGAAATCTTATTATAACTTTCTGTTGCTAACTCTGCAGGGTATATCCTAGGTCCAATCACTGGTTTCATATACACATGAGTCACCTTCTTGCCACAGACACGTGCAACCATTGAGTATGCCTCATATTTGTAGCCATCGACAAGTCACTTGCAGTTCACTGTATACAAAGCGTTAATCCTGTATGGGATTAAGGGACGTTTGACTTAAAGCATCTGTTAAATTGGCTTAATCTGCACAAGTGTGTGAAAGTCTGTCTTGCTGTCTTTGTATCTTAGTGTACCCGTATGCCCCTTCCCCCCACTCTCCTTTTTATACACGCAATTGTAGTGTCTGTCTGTTTGCCTTTGTAATATGTATCTCCCGCCGCCACTTTGTAACTGTTGTCATTTTTATTGCCCTGGGAATGTTTTTTGTGTCCAGCATTGTGAGACGCACACGCCCCGCCAAAAACTTTTTTTCAGCTCTTCCTTTACTTTATATAATTCTCTGTATGTGTGTGTGTGTGTGTGTGTGTATTTGCTGTCCTTTTCCCTGGCTGACTGGGTGTCCTTTGTACTCTGCTTAACAAAAGTTTTGTCGTTGATTTTATTGACCAATTTTTGGATGCGTAAGTTCTGTTTTCTTTAAGTGTATGTATGTGTGTGTGATTTTTTTCTGCTATTTTTTTTTTTTTGTTGGAGTCAGCGCTTGTTGCGGGAGTTTTTTTTCTTTTTGACTTTTTTTGCATGCTGCCCCTGAGCCAATAACAGTTTATTTAGTTTAGTTTTTTATTTCATTTCTTTTCGCTTGTTTTGTTTTCATAAGTTTTTTATGGCTTCATCTGTGGGATTTAAAGTTTTATTGTGATTTAAACACTTGTTAATCGTGTGTGCATATGTCAATTGCCTGTCGTTATGTCTGCTAACATGCATATATATATGTGTGTGTGTGTGTGTGTAATAGTTGTGAGTTGTTTTTTTTTTGTGCTGCTAGTGTTGCTGCTGTTGGATTAAGTTGTCCTCGTGTTGCGCTTATGACTGGCGATTTGCTTCAAAGCGTTAAAGATACTTGCAAAAAAATAAATAAAATAAAATAATAATCAATGCTGAATTTTTTGAAATGATTTTTTATTTATGCTATTAAATGTAAGCAATATATAAAAATTAAAATTAGTGCATTTATTAAAGTAAAACAATTGTTGGTATTATTTTTGGCAAACTGATTGACATTTCAATTGAATAGCGCAAAGCTGTACGTCATTAGCCTTAGTTGACCCAAAGAATTGGCTCAATTTGTTGCCAGATTTTTGCATATCTATGCCAAAATTTACATTCACGTAATACTGGCTGGAAATGGAGACAAAAGAGCCAAGAGTACATGTACATCTGCGAATCCATCGTTTCATTGATAAATTGTCTCTCAGCGGCAGTCTGTCAAAACAACAATAACAACAAGAGTTGGACAGGTACAAACGTTGGTTACACACACACAAATAATCACTACACTTCAATCTGTAGGCAGTGGAGGAGTGAAAGAGATAGTTAATGGGAAAAAGGGGGGATTGTAGCACTGGCGGCTGGCCACATCTGCCAGGGACGACAAGGCAGTGGACAAGCTGCGTTGAGCGATTGTAATCAAAATGCAACAAATTAAGGAGCAAGAGACTTGGAGACGGCAATGGTAGCAACAACGCCAGGGAAAACCAGGGAAACATGCTGAACGCAGAGCTCGTACCTTTTGTTAAAATATTTATTTATGCAATTATTTTGCAAGTAGCTCAAAATAAATAAATGAAATGAAATGAAATGAAATACTCGTAGCAACGCTCGGGCCTCTATAGAAATGAAACTGGAACTAAGACTGGGACCTGGACTGTGACTGAGAATGGGACTTTGAGATGGACTCGAACGGGTTCCAAGTGCTTGGGCACGACTTCAATTGACGACGACGACGCAGTAAATTAAAATTTAAATTTATGCCATTTATTGTTGTTGCACAAATGCTATGGAGTACCCCCAAAATGAGAGTACACGTACCAGGACGCAATTAGGCGATGAAAATGTGGTAGCTAAAGGTGCACCACAAATAAACAAACACTCTATAAGTGTGTGGTGCGTATCTATATTTATATATATATGTGTATAGTATAGTATATAGTCATGTCATCATTTCTATTGTCACCATTTCTGTCTGTCAAATATTATGATTATTTATTTATATATTTATGACAGCTCTTCGTAGGGCTCTAAGTGAAACGTCATTGCGGTCACTTTTCGCGCTCAACTGGCAACAGGTGTGCGCTTTTGGCCCCTCTCCTTGCTGTTTGCCTTTTTGACCTAATTAGTTGTTGTTATGGCTGCTTTTTTTTACTGTTGTCTACATTGTAAGAGGCATGAGTTTATGGCTCGTAAATGTCTTGACTGGCCAATTTTCATCTTGTTGCTTTTAATTACAGAGACGCTGCGTATACGTAATGTTTTGCTTCAATGACATTTGAAGGCGTGGCTTTGTTGGCTTTGTTGATTTTGCTGTTTTCATTTATTTGGCCAAGTTTTGATAGAGTTGCTTTTGTTGTTGTATCTTAACTCATTAACTCAATGAGCTAAAAACATAACTGTGAAGCTGTAAAACCACCAAAATCAGACAGAACTCAACACAATTTCAACAACAATATTTTCACTACCAAAAAGTTGATGATTCGGGGCAGAAGGGGGGGTAGTAATAAATGGCAATCAACAGACAATCAATGGGTTAAAACCCTTTTTGCTTTATGATCTGAAAACAATTTAAGCTTTTATTTGTTTTTGATGCCACAAGAACAACAAGCAATCAACCAGAGACCAGTCACACAGTTGGCCCAAATGGTAACAAACTCAAAGCCCAAAGCCGTTGCAATGAATGTACATCATGGGGCAAGAATAACAACTACCAGTAACCAGCTAACAGGCAACAGCCAACAAGCAACAGTTGCAATTGATGGATCACCAAAAAGCAACGGGGTCCAGTGCAAAGCCAAATGCCAAATGAGTTGAGAGAAGAGAAGAAGTTGCGTAAAACGAAAACTGCGATAATGATCATACAAAGCGAAAAACGCGTTAAAACTTTTCAACGTCGTCATCAGGCGGCAACTGCAACGGCAACGGCAACGGCAACGGGCAATGCCATCGGTAACAGCAACATAAACGGCATGCAGCTACAGTAGCTTCTCATGCAACACTCCCTTCACCACCTCCTGCCTGGCCATAACTTCTCAACTGCTTCTTCAACTTCTGCTGCTGCTGCTGCTGCTGCTACTGACCCAACGACCGGACGTAGTGCATGCAGTCAAGTGCGATTGCAAATGCACGGAATTCACATTCGAACCTTCTAGCCCCCGCTCAGATGTTGTGCCCCGTCTCATACCCTTTGTTGCAACAAAACGTTGGCCATTAAAGCTGTTTGGCTTGCACTCGATCAGCTACCGTTGTTACCGCTACCGCTGCTGCTGCTGCTGTTGTTGCTGATGCTGTTAGCTACTGCTTCACGCTGTTGCTGCTGCTGCATCTGGTGATGGTGATGGGTCTGGTGATGGTTCTGCTGATGGCCAGCAGTTGGATTCGGTGACTGGCTAGCTGCCTCATCTTGCTCGTCTGATGAGTTTAGTGCCGCTCACTGTGTATGATGATTTGTAATTTTTCGCCGTTGCCAGTTGAGAATCATAATAATCATAATAAAATGCAGCTATACCCATTTTAACACCAAAAATATATGTTTGTGTGTGTGTGTGTGTGTGTGTGTGTGTATACGAGTGTATGTTGCTTGCTCTTTTGACTTTGAGCTTTTGACTGTTTGAAGCATTGGTTTTGAGGCTTTGGGGTTTTGGGTTTGGGGTCTGGGGTTTTGGGTCTGAGTCTCAAAGTCTCTGAATCTGTGAGCATCAGTGTCTCAGAGTCTCTTTCTTACTATTGAAGTATTGCCGTTGTCATGTTAATTTTTCAGTGGAGTCAGAAGGCCTGGAGTCAGGGGCCTGTCGCATTAAACTTGGTAATTTGTGTCAAGCATGGACGGTAGCTACTACTGTTTAAGTGCCGGGCTTCTGGGTGGTTTCGCTCTTTGATCTTAACTTGGCTAATTAAGTTGAGCTAAACGTGCTGAAAGTGTCTGTCGCACAAGTCTCACAATTGCTAATGGACTGGCTACTGGTTTGGCAGTTCCTTGGATTGCAACTCAACTGCAAAAATATAATGAGCAGACGCCTATAGTCTTTTTTTTTCTTTTTCTTTTTGTTTTTGTTTTTTTTTTTATTTATGCCACAAAAATATTATGTGCTTCCTATAGGTAACATTGAAGGGAACCTTAAGTGGGTTTTTCTTTTTCTTTTTTATTTTTATTTTTTCTCTTTTTGTTGCAAATAAATATATTTACAATTTTGGCAAATGGTTACACAACAAGGCAATTCATTGCTTTGCTATACGTTAACTATCTAACAGCAACATTAGTTGTGCAACACTTGACAATTCCAAGAACTTGTTGCAACTAATGGCCATAGAAAAAACTGTTGGCTGGTTAGACTTTCAACAAGTTAAAGTTAAGAAGTAATGTATATTAACTATTAATATATACATATAATATATTTATATAAAATATAATTTTAATTAAAATTGAATAACTCAATTAGTACCTTTAATTATTGCCTAAAATATATACTAAAAACTTATCACAAATTCTACATTAAATTGCAGTATTATGACAGTCCTGTGGCACATCAAAAAAAGGACTAAAATTCTTCCCCTTTACGAAGTTGCTTAAAAGATCCTGCGAAATTATCCTTAACACGTAAATGACAATGATATTTTGAGCATTTTTTTGAGTGCTCACCAAATGAGCACTAATTAATGTCAAAAATTTATGCTGAGCAGGATAACATTCCTTGAATGGAACTGCCTTATCAAGTGGCATCATCAGTTGCCCAAATGGATGGATGATGATATCAATAGCGATACTATATAGCTGAGTGTATAATCGCATGAGTTTGTTGAGTGAAGAGTGAAAGCAGCTGCCATGACGTCATCATGCATAATGTTTGAGCTGTTGTGGTAAGTGATGGTAGGGGGTAGGGGGAAAGGGGGGGAAGCAATTAAACTGTCATCAGTGCCACAAACAAAAAAAAGTTGCACAAAATTTAATAAAATTGATGAAATTTGATTTTAATTGGGCAAAGACAAAGTGCCAAAATGTGGGCGTATACCGAGCAGCTGTCATCCTAATGTGATGAGTTTGCACTTCATTTCACCGCACCACAGCGCACCACACCGCACCACAGCTCAGCTCAGCGCACGCCTAATGTAAATTGTAAAACCACTAAAACTAATTTCCGGATTGTGGTGTTGGTGTAATGGTGGTTGCAGTGTTTAGGTGGTTGCTTTGCTTGCGCCATTTTGCCACTTTACGCATCATCACTTCGGTTAATTTGTTGCAATGGCTTGAACCCAAAGATTGCCACACTCGTTGCGCTATGACCTTGACTAGCAAAACCAACTGTGGCTAATGATGCCGCCCCATGTTGCAGTTACAGCTGTAAATTTGCAACACAAATGCACAAATGCACAAATGCACAAACAGTAAACGGCAAAACGATTGCAATCAACGGCGCCGCATCTCTATCACATCGCATCATTACGTATAACATGGCCCAGGGTGCAGCAAGCAGCAAGCAGCAAGCAAATGGAGAGCTATGTGGCAGTTGCAGCATCCGCTGTCTGCTACATTTTACGCGCTTCAATGATTCGATTGCGGCTTTGCCACAACCTCGTTTTGCTACTCATACCAGATTAAACGTATGCAACTCTTAACCTTCGTTTAAATTTGCTCTGATTGACAACATCAGCGGCAGCAATCGATACAAAACGAGAGTCAAAACAAGAACATTGCCCCAGGTTCGGATCTGTGTGCAACGCAATCACAACGTTTACTGCTATTGAGATGCATTCATTGTTGCAACTAAATTCGATTTGCGGTTCTCTTTGCAGCAAATTTGTTTGTTTCTCTCTTTCTGTTTGTTTATTTGTTTATTTTATTGATTTATTTCTGTATATTTAGATGGGAAGTGGTTAAAGCTCTGATAGTATTACCAGCAAAGAGTTGCCAATTGTTACCAGCTCAAACCTTAACTACTGTACTTTTGGCCAGCATCATTAAGGACTTAATATATGCCAAAATATATAACCTTGAAGCCTGGCAGCTTCATAGCCTGTTTAATGAAATTATCCTTTATCATATGCAAATTGTCCAGACAGATAAACACACACATGGGAGCAGCTATAAGATGACAGGCTGTGATCAATCAGCGAGTTGGCCGAAACGCATTACCGTTAGAAGCGCCAAACAGCCAATCAAAAAATATACAATTTCAACTTACTAACAACGAATAATAATACCCTTTTCAAAAGAATAAAATAAGAGGCTAAAATGAGTATAAATTTAAGTTATGCCAGACAGGCCAAAGACGAAAATCTGCTGCAACTAAACTTTGTTATGGAATGGTATATCTATATATATAGTTCTTCGATACTTGTCTAAGTGACACCCTGATTGATTAGCATTAAATACCCTTAGTTAGTGTATAAAAAAATTTGCATTCAGCACAGCCAGAAATGCCTTAAGGTTAAAGCCAGTAGCCCAATAATTTCAAATTATAAATTATAATAAAAAAATTGAAAAAAAAATTTAAAAATTAGAATATCTTTTTTTCTTCGCCTGGCTACTGCAATTTTGAACTGGCCAACAAATAAATTATGGCCTGGCACGAAAGCGCAGTTCAAAAAAAAAATATATATATATATATAGCTGCCGCTGATCATCGCGTTTTTGGGTTTAAAAAGTAACTGTTCTTTGATTTTTGAATTTAAACCTTTTGCATAATCGACGTCAAATGTTTTTCACATGCGAATTTATCATAAATTTTTGATTCTGGCCAATTGCATTAAATTGTAATTAACCTTAATTGATTGAACGATTATCATTTGTGGCTTTGCCAATTTCACTTTCAATCAAATGTTCTACCGCTCTCTCTATCTCTCTCTCTCTTTCTCTTGCTACATGTGCAGTCACTTCCGATTACGTTGAACACAATTACACACATGGCGCATAATCTAACTGAAAGTATATGTATGCCTATGTGTGTGTGTGTGTGTGTGTGTGTGTGTGTTTGCTCCCTCGTCTATCATTAGCATCAAAAAGCTATCATCATCATTATCAAACCCAAACTGCTGACGATGCGAGACAGCACGAGTCTTGCACTTTACACGCGATAGAGTTCTTGTTTGCTTCTTCTTCTTCTTATACCTATTGCTATTGCTGTTGTTGTTGCTATTGTAAGTGTTGTGCCTATTCTGGTTGTTAGCATTGTATTAGATAAACACGCACACACAATAATCAGACAGGGCAGCCAGCAATCATAGTTGTTGAGAGGTGTTGCTTTGTTAAGTGTGACCTAATCATTAACAATAGGCAACATGCGAGCTGTGGCTGAAGTATCTCATAGATACTATATAATTGAAGCTTGTAGATACAGCTAATATACAAGGCATACTTAATAATTTAGCAAACTATTAAATAAGCCATAAATCTGTTATAGAAACTGTGCATCCCACACTCATTAGTTCAATTATATACATATTATTTTGTCTTCAAATTTAATGCATCAATTTTTTAATTAAGAACGGATTTTATTCATTAATTATAAATAATTTTGTTTTTCTAATAGAATTATATTTAATTCTATTTTTAATTTTATTGTATAGATATCGTAATAGTATTGAATATATTGTTATATATAGGGTTGATCAGTCTGACTGAAGGCTTTCAAGTAAATGACATAAATTGACAAAGTTTACGAGTTGATTCAACGTTAATCGCTCAATCAGTTGGTAACAAGTTGTGGTGGCTACTATTGGCCATATAGTCAACGGAGTCTAAATAAACGTATCAATAACTTAAAAATATAAATCAATATCAAAACAAATGGCAAACGGTCCATGTAAGCACTAAATCAATGTGTCAATATGGGTAACTGATACACTAGAGATCGAGAAACATTGAAAACGGCAACGGAAATTGAATTATGCCCCCAGTTCAATCTGCAACTTCAATTCCAATTCCAATTTGAACTCCAATAAGTAGTTGTATCTAAGCATGCATGAATGAGCGCTTGAATGACTGAATGACTGAATGCCTGATTCAATAGTCGCATAAGTCGCTGACTTGCTGAGTGGCTGACTGACAGATGTGGACAACTGCTGTTGCTGCTGCTGCTGCTGTTGCTGCTGGAATCAGGTGCTGCCACTTTCGTTCGTTGCGTTTCGTTTTGTTCGCTGCTCGTTGTCCAACGGACGTGGACATTGCTTGAGGATTGCGTTTGGTGGCGACTGTGAGAATCTGTTTGGCCACTGCATTTGGTGCAAATCTAACGTCAATGTCTGTGCGGTTTCCTTTGCGAACGGGTTTTAACCGGCATTAGAAACTACTAGCGATACGCATGCGATATGTACGATAGTTTATGGTCTACAATTAAAATTGCACGATTGTCGGCTGTCTACAAACAGAGAAGGGGGGGGCTCTGGCCAATCAGGGGCGTAACAGCAATAAACTAAAGATGTTTTTTAGATATTAAGTATTACTAAGCATAAGCCATAACTCTATTTTAGCTTACTGCAATTGATAACTCTATATACGAATCAATTTGCTGAAGAGACCCCCTTTTTACCTAAGCCTCTGCTTGTTTTTGTACGTAGCAAATTCATTAAATGAAAATTAGTCGCAATAACATGAAAATTCATAGCTTAATATGAGTCGGCGCTATATTTGCCACAGTTAGAGTTATAAAGAGCTTGACAAAAACGAAAACTTTTACTTAAACGAGTACCAGTATGAGTACAACTATGAGTACAACTATGAGTATGAGTATGAACATGAGTATGAGTAGTACGAGTAACTCACATAAGATGGTAAATTATTGAGTTAAAAGTTGTATGGATTGACATGTGAAAATGATTATAAAAGGACTGTGTGAAGCTATTCAATTTGCTGAAGTTAAAGCTCGTAAATAAATTAATTAATAAATAATTTAATTTTTATTATTTTATTTTTTATTTATTAATTGTTTATTAATTTGTTTAATTTATAGCTTAACTTTTTCAGAAGAGCTTAAACATTTTTAATTATAAATAATTTTCATTAAAGGGACAAGTTTTATATTGATTTTGTTTTGATTAAAATAAGGAATAGTGTGGAAATTATATATTTTATATATGTATATTCAACTATTCTATAGAAAACTCTATCAAAAGATTGCTTTTCACATTAAATATTGATATATAGTTAATTATATGAAACCTTCATGGTGATGAAAAGATATAAATAAAATATTTTCATATTGATGTAAATAAATTATTATAATAAGCTGTGGCATGTTTTTTCTCTCTGAAGCATTGAAAATGTATAACAAATTGTTGTTAATTCGTATTAGTAATTTAATTCTAGCCATTCTTTACACCATTTGGTAAAAATAAGTAGTTATTTATTTACAATTATATCAATTAAATGAATAGTATTTCCCATGCTCTATTTCAGTAAATCGATATACAGTAGCTCCCATACACCTAACACTTAGTGAAAATGAAAGTGTCACCTATACAAACATATATATATATATATATATACATTTATATATATATATATATTACGACGTGCCCGACCACTTTCGATAGGCTAAAGTCCCCATGAAACTGGAACTTTTAAAAAGTGAAATAAAAAAATCCGCATTAAATTGTGGAGAGAAAGAAAAAAACAGCAAACACTTTGAAAACGGAAGTAGGAAGTGTGGCAATTAAGTGGTGTATGTGTGTGTGTGTGTGAGTGTATTATGACTTGTTTTGGGTGAAGAGATATTGGGTTGTGGGGAGGGGGGAAAACTCAACGATGCAGCAACAGCGTTCAGCGTCACAGCATGAGGTGTTATATGAAGAAATTATTACTCTACTCATACACGACCTCCCTGAATGTTGGAAAAGCTTTTGATTTGTTCGAATGAGTACGGATTGAATATATATTTTATATTCGTTACCTACTCGAACTAAAGAGTTGACAGCATTTTGGGAAATTAACCACAAACAGTGCGGAAAGTAAAGCGCAGAAAGCCCAGACCGAAAAGCTGTACAATGATTGTCAAAATACTGGTATATTTGCCCTTCACATGGATGCCACACATTGTTTGGGGCAACTTATCCATTTTTTTTTCCCTTTCTGCTACTGTTTTTTGTTTGGCCGCAAAAATATTTGAAATATTTTGCTTTAGATTAGCAAAGTTTGCCGCAACTAACGGCGTTTTGGAACGCTCTGGCATGTCGCAAAAGAAATCCATCAAAGGATCATCAAATTTGCAGTGACGTATTGCGTTTGGGGCTAAAACAGAATCAGCATCAGAATCCCAGACTCTTTTTGGTATGTGAAATGTCTACCAAAAAGTAATACCTACCTACCTACCTACCTACCTATCTACCTACCTACATACAAACCCAACCAACTGATCAACGAAACAAGCAGTAAAGGTAACTATTGAAGGAAAACAAAATCCAATAAAACATCAACACGAGTAGAATTATAACAACTAAGTAAACGTCTGTCACTCAGTCTCCGATCTGGTCAGAATTTTGATCAGCCAAAAAAGGAGCAGAGGCAGACCAGTTTTAGTTTAAGCAACGGCAGCTGATCAAAGGCTCCCAACTTGATTGAAGGCTGAGGACATTGACGATTGCAGTGCAAATGATAATTTATTAGATTGTGATCTTTAGGCTCAGCAAAAATGTGCCGACCGATAAAATAAACAGAAAATGTAAAAAAAAAAATAGTATATATATATATAAGTAAGAAGAGTTCTTTTTAGAAACTAAACAAGTTGGAATTTTTATTGAATTAATTTTATCATTGTCTGCATTTCTAATTAAACCGAATTAATCATGAGCCAGCAGAAGAACATTGCACTAATTATGCGTAGACCAAACTGAACCAAAACCAACAGTTCGTCATCTTCATCTATCGTATCAACTGCATTATGTGTACTTACTGCCCACTGGCGCAGCAGCAGCTGCTCTCTCTGTCTCTCTCTCTCCAGTAGCTTTGGCGGCAGTCACAAAAGCATTTTGCAGTCGTTCCCATTGATGTTGCCCACGATTATGATCAGAAAGTGTTCTGTGCTCTGTGCTCTGAGTTCCCTTTGACTTTGATGTTTAGCGACACGCAAGAAACACATATTGTTAGCCTGAGTTTCATAGCAAGTTGCTTTGATGCGAATAACTGTTCAAATTGGCCTCTTAAAATTGTTACTCTAAGTAAAAGTGAAAGCTAAATATGTTTCATTTGAAATATCTTAAAGTATTCTATATATATTCCAAAAGGTTACACCTCCTTTTAGAATCATCTAGTGCCTATTCTTAAAATAACAAAATTGTTATATAATCAATATAATTTTACCTGCAAATCAACGATATTAAAGCCTCCACCCAATTGGACTAGTTAAGATTGGAATCCCTCTACACATATTAGGGTCAATTTTTCTAACAGTCAAAATCTGATCAAATTAAAGGTAACATAACACAAAGCAATCTGTCATAATGCTTGAAGGGGCTTAGCAGCTACAAAGTGGCCTGATTCTGTAAGGTAAACCATGGCATAAGTGCAGCTGTCTAACGAGCAGAGAACGGAGCACAGAGCAGAGAAAACAGAGCATAGAGAACCCATCAAATGGGCCAAGGATTAAGACGCGTAGAGCGTTTGCCGCCGGCATGGCCACAGACACGACCGCAGCTTAATGACCATAATGACCAACAGTAACCGCAAAAACAACAACAACAGCAACATCAACAGCAAAGACAAGGATGAGGATACGGCTGATAATGCGGTATGATACGGGCAAACACATGATGCTGCTGAAATATTGCACAAATTACTTGAGTCCGGCAGTGTACGAGGCAAATGTATTCCAGCAAATGAAATCATTTCGGACACAACTTCTGCTGTTTATATAGGATCATTGCGAAGGACTCACTTTCCGTTAAGTTAAACGTACAGCGGGGTTGTTGGCTACCAAAAATGTAGTCGGCCAAGCGAGCAACCCCCGCGCGCGCCTGCGGCAGCTTTTATTAATGATTCACAATTTTATGTGGCGCGTATTTATCACATTTGAGTGTGTGGCTCACATTCACACACACACACACACACATGAACATATATATGTATACATATACATTTACAGAACGGCGACAGGTATTTTGTAAACTGAAAACTTGACAGACTTGTTTGTGATCCTTTTTTTTTTGTTTTGTTATGACAAACGTGCAGCAAGGACAAGGCACCGGCATAGGCGTTAGTAAAGGACAAGGCACAAGGCACAAGGTACAAGGCATAAGGGATAAGGGCTAAGGCTCAAGGGACGTGGTGAGTTGTGCCTGTTTGGGCGACATGTTTTGCAGTTTTCCGGTTGACCGCAACAAAAGACATGATGTCACGGTGCCTGTGTGTGTGTGTGTGTGTCTTGTAACAGCAACAACGAACACAATGGCAGCGCGACAGGACAGCTTTTGTCAACACACACACACACACACACACACATATATATATATATAAATAGTATACACCTAAACACTGTGCTCTTGTCAATTGTATCGTAGTCAAAAGGTCGGGCTTAAGTGACTTTATTAAGCGGTTTAAAAAGGGGCAGGTTACACACTCTCACACTCACACTCACACACACAAGAACACGTACAGGTGGAGATACACATGTGTGTATGGCAGTTGACAAGCCTTGCGGCAATCCTGACAGTTTTTGTTGACTCCAGCGACCTCAAGGGAGTACAACTTTTGGGCGTACTAGATTAGAATAGACTTAAAAGCTACTTTAAATAATGTTAAGAAATATTTTCCATTGAATTAAGTAAGATTTTCTTCTAAGAAGAGGAAAACAAATTTATAATCTATTAAAGGAAATTAAAACTCTTTTCAAATAATTCTCTCTCTCTTATGTAAGCTTAAGCTTATCACCAAGGATCTAACCTATATGTGTGAGTATGTATGTGTGGGTGAGTGGGGCAGAGATTTCACACATTCATTAAAAATGTTATACAAAAAAGTGTTCCGCATCTCTACCCCCAAATGATTTTCTTTTGATATACATTTTCATTTACTTTTCCGCTGCTTTAAATCACAAATATTTGTGTGCTCTTGTTCTTTATAATTTATGTGCCACATGTTACCTGACAAAAGGTTGCATTGATATGAGTGTTGAGTGTTGAGTGTTGAATAAAAAGTGCCTTTGGTATTCAGAACAATGCAAGGAAAATTTAAAAAAGTGCTGGAAAATGGTGGCCAAAACATAAAAATGCCTTTTGTTAAGGAATTTCACACTGATTTATGAGATTGTAATGTGCATAATAATTTTTTTTTAGCTGAAAAATAAACTAAAAAAACAATTGCAGAAATTCTTATTAAATGGAAAAGTTAAACATATTTTATTTACTATAACTTATGGCTTTAAGTTTGTTTGTTATTAGACATATTACTAAGTGAACTCTATGATAGACTTTTGTCTATTGTCAGTGGCCAAATCGATGATTCACGACTCTTTTGTCAGCCACTTGACAAATGAATTAACGCAATTCACTCGGAGGATGGGTATGTTGTCGCATACAATGGTTGTCTTTCAATGCTTAGAAGTCAAAGTGTCAGGCCGAAAGTCGAAATAACAGTACACAGAGCACATAACAAACTGACAGACAAACCAAGAAACCAAGCAAGAAACAACAACAACAACAACACGACACAAACAATCAACAACTTCCTGTTGAAACATTGCAAACTTCCGACTTCTTGGCAAAGGAATTGGCGAAAACATATGCCGGCAGTGTGGGTAGAGTCTAAAGCAAACTGAAATCCGAAATCCAAAATCCGTATACAACTGTAGTTGAAATATTTTTGGTGATTTATTTGCAACGCGTAGTTTGTGGCATGTTTGCCGACAACAACAACAACAACAACAAAGGCAACGCCAATAAACAAATTGCCGACGCATTTTGTCAGCTTTACGGGACAGGATTATGTTAAACAAGCAGGCTACTCCTCGACTCCTGCTCAGACAGGCAGAGTCAGTACAGGCAGTGTGGCGCTGGTGACACTCGAGGCATTGGCATGTGCTCCCTCTGGTCCAGAGCAAGCAGCAATAATTTTGCCAAGTGATTTAAATGCGACGCTTTATAGCGCCACTTAATGTGGCATTGAATTTAAATCAATTTCTTTATGAAATGAAAACATATATGAATAAGGAAATATATATAGATTTGCATCATATGTAAATGTATATTTATATATATGTATGTATTGGTTGGAAAGTTGTAAAAGTTACATCATATTTGGAGAACTGAAATGTGTGCTTAGTGGAATGGAGGTGAGTTGTGGTCAACTTTATCATCGGACGACAGTAGCGCCTACAGTTAAATAAATCACAGAAAAAGTCTTTAATCTTTGGCGCCTGGAGATGCGACTTTGGTCGGTAGCCGCTGTGGTAGTGTAGTGGAAGCTGTTGCTGTTGCTGTTGCTGCTGCACTTGTACACTGGCACATACATCATCGCATATGCCAGACATTTAGTGTTACGCCCACTTTTGAGTGTTTGTCGCCTTAATTACTAGCCGCAGCCACAGCATTGTCTATTTGTACAACATGGCAACAGTTGCAACTGAAAACTGCAACTGCAACTGGATAAAACTCTAGCGAAAACTCACATTGCACATTGCGCATTGCCCACAGTGTTGCTTGATGAATGAATGAAATGCGGCTGCACAATGTTGCACGACTGATGGACCACGGCGACTCTTAATGATTGCCACAAGTATGTATATCATTTGTCAAGGAGCGCATAGAAGCGCCTGCAGCATCAGCAGGCGGAAGCTGTAATGAGTTATTCAAGTTAGTGGCAATTAACCTGCTTCAGGGGTTCCATTCGACCTTTTATACTCTTACTCCTTTAGTTACTCTCAACCCACTACCAGCTACCCACATCATTCACTTCAGCTTTCACACACACACAGCATGTGGCTTGACTTTATAAACCACTAAAAATAATTTACGACTTTCTAAGGAATTTAAATTTCAACGCCATCGCAATGCTTCTCAGATACTCAGATACCTCAGATACTTAGATACTTCTCTTTTTTCTTTCTTTCTTTGGTTTCTTTCTTTTGGCCACAACGCGAAAATTTATGCGCTGCATGTGTGGGTTTGCATGTGTTAGACGTCTTATGCTATTGCTACAACAACCTGTTTGTATACACACCCTCACACACACACATATACACACATATATATATACATATATATGTAAAAGGCATTTTATTTCCGCTTAGATAAGTTTATTTCATAAGCGACACTGAATTATATGCCTAGAATGTTTGTTGGTTGTTGCTGTAGTTGTTGCTGTTGTTGTTGCTTGTGTTGTTGTTCTTGTAGTTGTTGTTGCTGGTAGACATCTTGCTTATTGTTCTGCTGCTGTCGCTGTTATTGTAATTTATGCAAAAATATTTTCGTTGAAAAATACGATTACCAGCACCAAGTCACAGTTCCTTGATACAGCACTCTCTTTCTCTCTCTCACTCTCACTCCCTCTTTCCCTCTACCTATGTAGATGAGATGTGACTGCCATATCTGTAGACCAGGCCCACAGTTTCTGTTCCAGCACGTACGAATAGTTTTGATAAATGTTTAACTTGGTAAGCGCATGTTGGGCTGTCTTCAATGGGTGTACTTGGTACGGTTGGAGTTTAGGGCAAGGGGGCACTGAGAGATAATAAAATACACGTTTCCAGGTTGGGTTTTGGCATGAGGTTAAGACACTTTTATTTGCTATTTTTTGAACCCAAACAAATATTTCATAAAACATACATGTTATTGATAATATACTGGAACAGGCTTAAACCTTAAAAAGTTCTAAATCAAAAATATCCTTAATCTATAGAGCATTATAGAATATACTAAATAAATATTTAAAATATATTCTATATATTATAAAATTAATTTAAAATGAAATAGGTTTAAGCTGTGGTATTTACATATAATTATTTTTAGTATTCTGCTCTTAAGTAGTGAATTTAAAATGTTGTGGAATTTTTAGCCATGAGAAGAATTTCTTGTTTGTGGTAAGAATTTAATTGAAATTGTATTGAGCACAAAAAAGCAAAGCTACGTAGACAAAAGTGACATGGTCTAAACTGAAAGAAAAAGTATAAAAAATATCAATGCAACCAGCTGCAATGTCAAAAATGCAATTTTCTAAATAAATCCTTCCTAACCCTCCCTGCACAGCACAGAGCAATCCACAAGCCACAAATTTCCAATGACTACACAAAGCAGCAAACAAAAGCAAAATAGAAATTTCTGTCCTTGTTGTGGGCGTTACCCGATGCAAAGTTGCATGCATAGCGAGAGTCGAGTGTACTTGCAGCGTCTGCAAATCTGCATAGACGCCTACTTTTCCTGGAGGAGAACTTTTGGGTGCGCACAAAACAAACTGCGCCAAGTTTTATACAAGGCCCCGCCCCAAAAGTGCAACAAAAAGCGTTTTTGGGGTGGAATTTAATACGAATTTTAGATTTATACATCAAAAAGCTGCATCAGCAAATGAAATAAAAAAATAACTATATATATATGTGCATATTTATATATATATGTATATATATATCTGAGCAGCATGTGAAATGCAAACAACAAAGTTGACATTGATTATGCACAGCATCCTTTATGATCCTTTGTGGTGGTTACCATGGTCAAATAATTAAGCTGAGTAAAGGAAAATCTTGTAAAATCTAAAATAATGACTGAACTATATCATAATATATAACAGAGACTGGATTCTATTGGTAGCTATAGGTATATATAATTTTCAATAAATTTTTGGCAATAATTTTCAAACAAAATTCCATTTATTAAAAATATTTTCTCTTATCCTTTATTTATATGTTCTCTTATATGCCCTAGAGATCATTCAAGTATATTCTTATTTTGCCACAAATATTTTACAAGATCTGCCACAACTGTTGACCTCTGTTGCTGGCAGACTGGCTGGGAGGCAGGCAGCAGCTGCCGTTCCGCTGGATGACTAATAAAGCACCGAAGCTGATGGTCTTATGGTATGAAGTAGTCGTAATCGTACCTACTACCTGTAAATATGTATAATCAAGCAATGAGCTGAACGCTTAGCGTCTGCATTTGCGGCTATTAAGCCATAAACTGAGGGGGGAATATTGTGCAGCAAGTGTGCAGAGTGAAGAGTATGCTTTCAGTTAGAGCCTGCTGCAAAGTCAGACTCAGTAGTGGTAGTCCAACTGTAGACTGGGATCCATGATGATCGTTGGGCTTTCATGCTTTTAATTATTGTTTACATTAAATGGTCATGAGTCCGGCTATACGGAGTGAGCACATTGGGCGTAATTCGCATTTAAGCCACGCCACGACGGTGTACTTAAACAAAGATTAAGACCAAACCCAGCTACGTTTGGTAATTAGTTGCTTCTGTGTGAGAACCTTTCTCTCGCTGCCTTTTATAGGGCAACAGGTCAATGAGTGTTGAGTGTATAAAGTATGAAATAACTTAAAATATGCTCACTTCCTGTACTCCTTTAATTTGCTTTTAAATGTTGTGGCAACTACTTAAAAGTTTTTTAATTAAACACTTACAAGTACAAGTGGTTGCTGTGTTATTTTATTTTGGTTTTGATATTCTTTTTTTTGCTGTTTTTATTTTTATTTTTATTTTTGCCTCATCATCAGCCTGTGAAATACTGCACACGTCATTTCCCATTGGCATGAATTTGCATTTTCACCAACTCATTTCAATATCCTTTCGCTTGTTTTCATTGAGTAAACACTGCTTAAGAGTGGTGGGGGGGAGGGAGAGTTCGTACAGACCTAGACCTAGACGACGACGACCACGACGGAAGTCATTTATTTAATATGCGCCGACATTATCCTTTATTATGGCGGTTTTGCATTTCTGTGCCTTATGAGCTGGCACGCCAACCAAATGGTTAACCCAACTCCAACTCCAACTCCAGCTCCAACTTTAGTTCCAACTGAAAAGGTTCTCTCTAGTAAACTGCTGCCTCAATTGGATCTGCCCGCAAATATCCTGCCAAATTTATACTTGTTTTGGCTTATGTGAGTTCAATTTTGGTAATGGCATTTGACGGCAACTTTTTTGTTCTAAAATCAATTAGGTGCTTTTAAATTGTTGGCATTTCATTCTGCTTTAAATTTAGAGGAAATCAGTTTGCATTATTTATTTTAACTTTACCAAGAATAAATTTAAATTAAATTGAATCTTAAATAAATAAAATAATACGCTTTAAATAGTTAAAGGGAATTATATTAAATATAATAATCAGTTAACATTTTGTCAGTAATTCATAACTGCATCAACTGCTTTGCTATATATTCTAATTCCCAGGACTTCTGCTAACAATATCAACATTATTCGATTTTCCTTTTTAAAAAGTTTTTCTTTTGTTTCCTTTGCACTCAATAAATACCAAAATTGGAGGGTCAATATCTAAATCGTTTTATGGCCAACATCATTGACAATTTGCCACCCGAGGGTGCAAAACTTTTATTGTCTGCCACAAAAGTTTTTATTGCCAATTTCTTGGTATATTATACTTTAATACTTTAACTTAAAACAGATATAGTAAATGTTATTTACTTATTTTCAGCTATTAGCCAATCACTTACCTTGGCTAATATTATTTAATATCAAGATTTATGACTTCTATTGCAGATTTAATATATATTGGCAGATTTCAATATGCCGCTATGTATTCCATCCCCTTCCACCCCAAATTATACACAGATTTGTCGCGCTCGTTGCTATCAGAGGGAGGAATTAGAATTCCATATCGAGTTCTATATAAGCCAGGAAAACTCTCATATATGTCCTTGTGGTAGTAGTTGCTCCCCTTTTAATATCTATGGGAAGTCTTCTATTTTGCTTTATTTTCGCATTTTTCTTCTCTTATGCTATAAATCATTATTGTCGCTGACAGCCCCAACACTTATGTACTTTGCTTAGTATCTATGGGTGTGTGTGTGTGTGTGTGAGCGTGTTTCTTTGTACCAACGAAATATATCTATTAAATATGACTTTAAATTATTTTATTTAAGCATAAAATAAAATTGTTATAATTTTGCTTTGTGGCACTCATTTGCGTCATGCCTCATGCCTCATGCCACATGCTTTCGTTTCCATTTACTTTTTTATCACAATCTGTAGCTCCTTTTGGGACCATTTAATAAATATATTTTATAAATCATAAGCATCCTGGCTACAGCTTTTATCCTTTTACGAAACTGTTTGCCAGTTGCCATTTGTATTATTGCCTCACCCGCAAACATTTTACGTCGGACATAGCTGGACATTGCTGGACTTTGCTGGACATTTGCTAAATGACTACAACACTTAGGCCAAGATTTATAATAGCCAACTTGTTGTTTACTTTTCACTGCACAACATATACACACATACATACACAGACACAAATTACTGGTTGTCATTTGAAAGGGGAGTCTCACAATGTGCACACTTCATTTAGCCGCGTGCCTTTTAGGCCAACAGTTCAGCCCATTGCTAAACCCGCAACAGAGCCAAATTACGGGCGTTGATTAGTTTGCTTAGCTAAAAAGTAAGCCCCTTCCCCCGCTCCACCCACAACTAACTGAATTTTGTTTCAGTTCTGTTTTTAGCTCTGACTATGCACAACACACACACACACACACACACACACACAGTAAAACATTAAAAAACAGACCAAGAGTTATTTGTAATAAATTTAAGTATACGACTATGCTCTATGGACCCTGTTGTCCGAGTTAAGCAAAAAGGTAACACCCCAAGTTACAGTTTCTAATTTATGACAAATGCACATGTAAATCTTGAAGTTTTTGGACTTGGACCTGCAACTGAATCTGGATATGGACGTGGACCAACTCAACAACAACACACACAAGCACACTCGAAACTTATTTCTCAATGGGTTTTTATAGCTATGCTAAAACTGCACTGATTTTCAATTTACTAACTACAATTTGCATACAAAGTATGCTGAATATATATATATATATATATATGTATATATATATATATATATTTATATTGTTGTGTTCAAAGTTTTAAAATTTGTGTTGTAAATTATGATATATGATATGGCTACAGCAGGCGGTTCAGGCAGTAAAATAGTGTGTCTATTCATTGGAGTGGGTAATTTTCAGTTAGTTTCTAATTTAAATCTATAAAATTACATTAAGCTTGGGGAATTTGATTTTGAATTCTATTAACTAATTGATAATTTATAATTTATATATTTAAAACTAATATCAAATACCAAGGAGTTTGAATAAATGAAACAGAATTAATATCAACAAATATTGGTTAAATGATAAAAAGTATTTGTTGAGCATTTGATATATAATTGTCTACCAATGCTCAATATATATGTATAGAAAATATGTATTTAAGCCTATATCAAATATCTGAAAGCCCTGCACTGTGGCTAGTAGAAATCTAATCAGTCTAAACAATCTGCAACACGCCTCTGTCTGTAACAACATGTAGCATATGAGAGCTGCCGTAACAACGGGTACGCTGTTGTCTCATCAGTGCCAAAACTATTTTCAATTACAAAACTCTATATATACATATATATATATATATATATATATATATACAACTCCTGTCTGGATTGTGGATAGTGGATAGTGCCAAAAAAGATGGCATAACAATTTAATCACAGCATGTGGTTGGAATATCAAATTTTCGTATCGAAAACGAATAACTCACAACTGAAATGGCAAAAGTCAGCAATTACTTAAAGCGGCATATACTACTACTACTACCATAGCTACTACTACTGAGAGTTAGATCAAAAAACAGCCTCCTTTATGAAAAGGATAATAGTGCTGAGACAACAACAATTTGCTTAGTAGTTGGTATGTGGCACCGACTTGGCATATTTATTTATAGAGCGACATTTGGTAACATTGTGCTGGTGGATACAGAAGATGCCCATAAATCACTTGACTCAGGGCCAAGCAAAAGGATGTGAATTATATACAAATAATTTGACATGCTCTGCGCTTGTGGGTGACAAGCAGGCGGGGTGGGGATTGTAAGTGCCTCGTGCTGCAGAGACGATGCCAAAGCACTAGATAAGCATAACTAGCAAATATTTTTGGTGACTATTTTCCGCTCTTACTCCTATGCCCCCGCACAATTCGTGAGTCTCTTTGAACTAGAGCTGTGCATTTCGTGTCACGAAAACTACTCACAATTATTAGAATCAACACTATAAGCAAATAAGGTAAAAGCTGCTGAAATATTTATATATATATTTTCTTTATTAATATTAATAAATATTTGTTAGTCGCATTTACCATGTTAAGTCTTTACTTACCTTACAGTTAACCTTGTTTATAACATAAAATTGATTAAATTAATAATATTATAGTCGCCGAGAGCACTTGAGCAGTCTAAATCTTAATTTAGATCAATACCAGTGAATACTTATGGATATAGACCAACGATCCCGTTTCAGAGACTTCAGACTCATCGCATAAACAGCCTGCAAAACTGTGGTAATGGCTATTCATGAAATTCTCTTTTAAATTATGTCATTAACATTGCATTTTGTGCCTGGACTGGTTTGACTTAACGTCTTCAGAGTCTATTCCAGGGCTTTCGAAACTATATACAGCCGGGAGCTACAACTAGGAGTACCCATTATAAGTAACTACGATTATTCTCGTAGTCGTAATTATGGCATGTTTTAATTGGCAGCATTTAGAAATTGTTATTGGAATAGTACAAGTACAAGTATTGACATTAAATGCTTGTAAATAGTTGACTTCAATTATTTCATTAGATGTGGATTATATAATGAGTCTTCTTGTTGCATCCATTAGACAAGACACAACAAGGTTACTGTTACTATAAAATACATACATTAAATAATATTATTTACATTTGAAAATATAAACAAACATATAATAATAAGCGAGAGAAATTATAAATAAAATGTTGACTTAATATATCTCATAGGAAAAGGAAGGATATTGCAGGATCTTCAAAAGTTTTCAGTAGCAAGTCGATATAGGCTAATTCTATATTGGTCAATCAGCTTTCCAAATATCACAAGGTCAAGGGATTCTATTCAAAATTTAACTATGAAGACTTTCAATTTGTAAAACTTATCTAATACTATTACATATTGTATATCGATATAGATGAATATTCTTTCCAGATCAAATAAAAAATACAAAAATTAATCAAGAGAAAAATATATGCATATATATATAAATATCAGAATATGCATATAATTCGCTTAATTTGCTGTCTGTTAAGAGTAACTTCTAGTCGGTTTCATTTGCTGTCCGCAGCTAAACTTATTTGCAACAGTCTCTTATTAGCCATGGTAAGCGAATCGAATGAATTTAAGCCATTGTTTTCTATACAAATGTTTTTTAATTATTGTAAAAGTTTCAGTTAAAGTGGCAAGTTCTGGCTTAGTAAAAATGTGGTCAAAATTAAGCTACACTCTGGTAGTAGCTTTAGCTCTTTATCAATTAGTTGGATTAACAGTTGGTGAAACACATTATGTAACTCTTCTAAGTTTAGAGAGTCTTATTCGTGCCAATGATCTTGTACTGCTCCTATTTTATAACGATAGATGTCAATTTAGTATGCAGTTGCTGCCTATCTTTGAGGCAGCGTCCATTAAATTACATAAGAAGTTTGGCAATACTGGTATAGTGGCTTTTGCCAAGATTGACTGTAACTTCAATTACGATTTGGAAGCCAAGTATGATATCGGAAAATATCCTACAATAAAGATCGTACGATATGGCCAGGTGAGCAAAATGGAATATCGAGGTCAACGTTCAGTGAATGCAATTGTTGAGTTTGTGCTGCTTGAAATGCATGAACTGAATCCTATTCGTGAGGTGTCCTCAATGGAAGATATAAGAAATATTAGTAATAATCAAAAGTATATAATGTTGGCCTATTTGGGAAAAAAGCAATTGGAGGAATACGAAATATATCGCAAGGCAGCTGTCAATTACCGACATACTTGCGAATTTTATGTAAGTTACAGAGAATCTATGGAGGATTTTAAACTTATATATAGGCATGATTTGGCCAGGGAAAAAGAGAAGTTTGATGCCGAGTATGAGGGTATTATGCCCAGTTTAAAGGAATTAGTTCGATGGATGGAAATTAAATGTACGCCGATAGTGAGAGTACTAACATTCGAGAATGCAGAAGAGATTACAGAGGAGGGTCTGCCCTTTCTTGTACTCTTTCACAGTTTGGGTGATATTGAATCACGACAGGAGTTCGAAGAGCTCATCGAAACGGAGCTAATGGATAAAGTGAAACATGTTAACTTCTTGACTGCTGATGGAAAAACATTTATACATCCTATACACGAATTGGGTAAATCGTTAGAAGATCTTCCCTTAATAGCCGTCGACTCCTTTGAACATATGTATCTGTTTCCCGTTTATGAAGATATCAGAATTCCTGGACAACTAAAACTGTTCGTTGATAATTTACTCTCGGGTTTATTGCACAGAAAATTCCATGAAAGAAACATTATTCAATCAAACGAAGATCAAAGTAAAGAGCAAAGTGAAGAAGGTAGTGAAGAGATAAGTGATTATCAGGAAGTAAACTCTATTCTAACAGCACCACCTAAGTCCACGTTTAAAGAACTTTTACCTTCCAAACGCCGTTATACATTTGTAAGAGATGAATTGTAAATTCCACTTAAATAACCATTTTTATATTGCATTTGCATTTGCATCAAAAATATACACTGAAAAAACAGCATATGTGTTCTTATGTGGAGTGTATGCAGAGAAAGGTAGAACGAGAATTCTCAAATTGGTATGTGACACCGAGTATGGCTGTTGCGACAAATCGAACACCAGCCAATATGGGCATGGCTTGCCATTGAGTACCAACTTAAGAGAAGGCACGTGTCTTCATAGACAATGTTGCTTAATGGTTCCAAGAAGAATATCAGGTGTAGGCATGGGCAAAGTATAGCAACTATTTGAATATATAATAAAGAATTCTGCATTCAAATGCTAATGAACTCATTAGTCAATCAAACTAGTTGACTTTACTACTCGATACTTACTGTTTCTACTTAGCTAAAACTGGTTGAAAAGCTCAAGGGTATTGCCAAGTAAGGTAGCGCGACAGAAGCAACACTTTTACTCATAAATTGTCATAATTAATAATAAATTTATGAACAGTTATGGGCATAGATGTTGGAGACTACCTTAAAGAGCCTGACATGGTCCACCGAATCGAAGTAGCATCGATTTCAAACTTGGACCCGGTTCTAATGAGCGTCAGGAGCGCGTGCCATGCGCATGTGCCAAATGCGGCACCTCAACTGGCCACGTCGCCTCCACTGCAATTACAGTGTTTACCATAGGAGGCAGACGTTGCCTCCTCATTTTGGTGCGCACCACTGGCAGCTGCCACCAAATAGGTGTTGAACCACTGCCACTAACCATGCCCACCATAAATAACTGCCAATAAATGTCAACGTTTTTGGGCGCATTAACATAGAAGCTAAGCCGATTCCGTTGACAGCTGACTGATGCCTCAAGATGATATTTCACCAACCAGAGGCGTACGCACTCACTTCCCATTTTAAAAGGGGGCTGTAACAAATTTGTCTTAGCAGCTTTTTAACTGCCTACGCCACTGCCCCGCATTTGTGCTTTTAACTGCTGCTGCTGCTGCTGCTGCTGGTCTATGGCCATCCATCGCTGTCAGCGCTGTCTGTCGCAATTGATTTAATCGCCTTTTAATCGCCTACGCCTCACCTGCATTACTCTGATGCCCAATTACCTGTGGACAGTACACCAATGGCAAGAGATCCAGCTTCAGCACCATCGTTAGCTGCCAGCACATTTTAGCTCAACTTGCCTCATCAGCAGCTGCCACGGAAGTCACGTGCGGAAGTTTTATTTTATTTTCAACTATACAGTTGAACTGAAAACTTTCTTTGCTTATGAATTCACATGCAAGTTCTAAATTATAGTTACTATAATAATAATATGAGTACTTTGGCTTCCGTTTAACATTTACACACTTTGATTTTCCGTTGATATTAACCTAGTTTCTATTATATTACTATTCATGTACTAATCATATTATTGTTGTTTCTAATAATAACTTTGTAAGATCAAATTTCTCTTCCGTACTCTTTACTAAGACAAACTTTAGCGAAAATATAATATTATTGCGGCAAAATGTAACAAATTTGTTGCTTTCTAGGATAAGATGTTTTTCGTGAATACTTCTTAAATACAATAAGTACTATGATTATAAGGATGAAGATCCAGGTCTCAGAAATATGAGTATTTAGTGTAAATGGAAGCCTTACTAGTTCGTCTGTTATTTGCTGCCATGTTTAAAAATCTTTGATATAATGCAGCTTAAGTTTCCTTTTGCTCAAGTTTTAGCTGTAAGCTTATTGAACATAGATTACTTACAGTGCAGAGCACAATCAAAGCCAATTAGACTGGAAATGTGGAAGAGAAATAGAATCAACTTGAAATAGAATGGCGCTTGTAATTGGCAGTGGCAAAGTGTGTGTGATATTTCAATTAAAAACTTAACGGTAGAAGTGATTAAATGACAAATATAACATGTACAATGAATGCAATCTTGCAACAACAACAACAACAACAACAATAAGAATAACAATAACAATAACAATTGGTGAGTACTCAACATATTCAAAGTTGTGCACGAGTCCGCCGCGCAGAACACAGCGACGGCAATCAAATGTTTTGATTCCAATTTTTAGCTGTTGGTAAAAAGTGTTGTTTGGTAAGTAAGTAAAAAAAAAACACAAACAAAACGTTTTTGTTTAATTAAATTAACAAAATACGCGACCGATAACAATACAATACAAAAAACTCGAATATTTTGCACGCCAACAACAGCAACAACAGCAAGAACAACACGTGCTTTCTGTGTATTTTGAACTAAGAGAGCAGAGAGTGCTACTACGTGCTCTTAAAATGAAAGCTTACTCGCTCACACAGCTTGCTAGCTAACAGAGTGCATTCTCACTCGCACTGGCCCAATGACGACGCTTTTTCAATATTAACAGCACCATTATGTTGCTGTTTACTCGCACTCGTGGGCATTAGGTGCATTGCCTTGCCATCTCGCTCGAAGACTGGTTTCAACCCGTTTCAACCAATCGGCAAAAAGCGGCACAGACTCGTCTGCTCGCCATGTGCGCATAAAAAAGGCGGAGCACAAAAGTTCCCTCGTTGTTGTTCCCTTGCGGCTAACCTGCTGCCATCGTAGGTGCACAGGCCCTGTGCCAGTGCTGCCCCTTGCGCCATTGCTGCGCTGCCAGACTGTCTGTCAACCAACTTGGCGTCCATGACCAACCATGACGACTCCAACTCTGACTCTAACTTTGACTGCACTGACTCTGCTTCTGTCTCTGACTCCTGTTTAAATTTTAGTTCCCAGATAAAATGTTGCGGTTTTACATTTTGACATTTCGCTCGCATTGTCAATGGCGCCGCAACGGCACAGCTGTTCCTGTTCTGTTTCTCTGCCTATCCTGTTGCGGTTTAATAATTTTACCAAAAATTTTCCAACAAGACATATCAAAGTATACATGTTGCGGTTTCTACTCTTATTTCCCTTGCCTTTGGCAATATAAACTGCAACTGTTACATAAACCAGACGTTCTCCGCATCACACAGCTTTTGTCTGACATTCCCATAGAAAGAAAACATGAAAATTGCTACTTCCTTTTTATCCCATAAATTTCTACCTTCTGTATTAAATTTGGCAACAATTATAACTTCCTGTACAGGCAATCAAAATTTGAAGCAATTTCTATATTTAACATATTTTATATACTTAAAATAATGTTTATTAATAATATTTAGATATATTTTTATTATCATTGCCTTATGAATAATTTAATTTCTTAAGGATACCTAAGTGAAGTTTTTACTATAAAACAAATATAATATAGATGTTCTTTCCTATGGATAATTTTTTATTTATTTATATATATTTTCTGTGTATAATAAACATTCGTTTATTTTAGTGAATTGTTTATAACTAATCAAAATATTTAAATTCTTTTTCTTATGTTAGTTTTATACAATCTTTCACTGAAAACTTTATTTTAGTGAATTGTTTATAACTAATCAAAATATTTAAATTCTTTTTCTTATGTTAGTTTTATACAATCTTTCACTGCAAACTTCTGCAATTATATTTAGCTTTATGATTAATTATTACTATATGTTCGTATACAAATTGATTCATTAAAATACTTGAATAAAACAAAATATAATCTACAGTTTCAATTAAATTGCAAAGTAGATTTAAGATGTTTCCATTAAAATAAATTTGCAACACATAAATCAATTCTTTATTAGTTGATTTTTATCAGTTTTAATAAAAATTGCATAGCTTCGAATGATACTATAAAATAGAACTTAATTTTAGCTCATTTGAGTTTAAAAATAAAATTCCATTGATGACATTGCAAACAAGTCTAAAAGCGACAGTCGTAATGCAATAGGGAAAATTAAATTGCATACAAACAAATGGAAATTAGCACGATTGAAGTTTAGATGTACAGTGAACACGCATAGAAATGACAAATGTTAGAATAGTAATAAAAAATAGCCTAATTGCTGAAGTAATTTTTATTTTTTTTTTCTATTATTTTTATTTGATAAGAAAATTGTATGAAATAATCAAATCAAGCGATAAGCAGATAAATTCTACAGCTATGGCGGGTGGGTCATTATATTGAATTGGTGATATTTTTGTGGAGTTTTACCGACGCCATTTGGATAATCGAGCGCTAAATAAAGCAATTTTCTTGTAATGCAAAAATGGCAAACATTACAACATTGCGAACGATCCACATTCCATGTGTACGAGCTGACTGGAGTAGCAGTATAATCCCCCAGGTGGAAGTGTTTTGGTTGCAGTTGCAGTTACTGTTTGACGTACCATGTTGCACGTTGTGTGTTGTACGTTGTATGTTGCATTGATTAACTAACCTGCCATTGCATAATTCCATGCTGGTTGCTCGAGCCTTTTATTCATGTTTCTTAATTTTATTCAGGCACTGTTCCCCCCATGGAATTGTTGTTGCAGTTGTCAAACAGCGAGCGGGCCGAAAAAAAATCTTCTTTAATTCTACACCCGCTACTCCACATAACCCCACCACACCCCGTTGCACCACACAAACAACAGCAAAAACAACTCAAAACAACCATAGAAAGGAGAGAAAAAATGCCGACGTTGCAGCGAACACAAAAAATGCCAATCCAAAGTCGAGCAGAAAGAGAGACAAACAGAAACAAATAAGCAAAAAAAAAAAAAACAACAAAGAAAATACAAAACGAACGCCAAGTGCTCCAATAAAAATTCCGCCGCCTTCGTCTGCCACACTCTTCACTCCCATACACCAACTCTCTGTCGCACTATACCCTTCTCGCTCTCATCTTTTTTTAAGAGCGCACATTTCTGCGCGTTTTTATGCCGGCTGCTCTTGAGCTTTGCTTGCACTGCGTATGAGTGTTTTTATATGCACTTGAAATGAATACGTGCGATTTACTAGCCATGTTAGTAAACGAAGAAGATACCAATAAAAAAAAGAGTTTTATTTATACGCTTTTGTGTATATATTTGATTTTGGTTTTTGCTAGCGTCTTTTGCTGTGTGTGTTTTTTTTTCATTCCACCATACATTTTAATTTGAATATTACATGTATTAAAAACTCATTACTGCCGCTCGTACAACACGATCCGATGCAAAGTTGGTCAATGGGCTAATGTGCGTTCAACGCGTCGGATGCCTTTTGAAGTAATTTTTTTGTCTTTAATTGAAGTTGTTTTTTTTTCATTTTTTTATTTCTTTTTTTGGTTTTTGTTTAATATTCAACGCCCACTGCACATTGGTTAATGTCAACTAACCCTGAAATAATTAGGTACAGCTAAGATCCCCTTAATACTAATAAAATCGACCGTTTAAGATATTAGTACAACCACATGAAATTGTGCATCCTATAACAAATACAGCAACTGCACGGTATATAGAAATTCCATAAGATTTATGGCTTACAGCTTTTTTTTGAACTTTTGCCTCTGGGTTATCATTGAATATTTCATTATCTATTGTTTCTGATTGATGACTTGAATTTTCGTTAATTTTGCATTGAGGTTCATTTTCATAAATTCGATCAATACTATTTTCCAACTGCTCTTCTTTAATAGTGCTTGCTGAATCTTCATTTGATATGGCATCATCATTATTGTCTCCTGTCATAGTGAATTGCCGAAAAAAAGTAATTTATTTATTGCTTGATGAATGTTACGTTTGAAGGAAATTTTTTGAGATATTTCTAAATTGGGCAACTGACTGTTTAGAATATAGGCTACTATTTAATAACATTAGTTTGAACTTTCATTTTTATATGAAGTACGCCTACGCACAATAAAACATATAAGTTGCAACAACATGCTCATTCATGCTCAAAGTCAAGTAAGAGGAGCAACAACAACAGTAATAGTAACAGCAAGAAGAGCAAGAGCAAAAGCACTCGAGCAAAAAGCTCGAAATCAAATCAAAGCCGCTCAAGAGTTAACAGAGCAAAAAAAGTCAAGACAACACGAAAAACCACAAACAATTTTTTTTTTACTATATGCAAGTAAAGCAGCGAGAGAGATAGAGAGAAAACAAGTACGACAGCTTTTTGTGTTTCTTTCTGTTTTACTTCTTTATACCTTATGTTTGTTTTTTTCTTTTGTTATGTGTGAGTTGCTTGTATGTTGCGCACGTCTAAAGGGAGTAAAAAGCTGCGCATGCGCCGCAACTGTTGCCCCCAAAAGTGCACCGTCAGAGCGAGAGCAGTACAACAGCTTTAAAGAGAGCCAACGAACTACTGTTCTGTGTGCATGTATGTATGGGTATGTATGTGTGTGAGTACTCGTGGGGCCACTGTCGCTGCCGTCGTCGCAGTGGCTGCGATTTGGCCGCTTGGCGTCCGAGGCATTTGAATGTTTTTTTCGTCGCCGCACTCAGCATTCGAGTTCGGAATTCTTGCGAGCTGGCAGCAACCTTTTTTGCTTGTGCCGCTGCTTGCTGCTCCACACACACACACTGTGAGTTGAGCTGACCGCTGGGCCAGAGACTATACAGAGTCCAGTAATCGGTATACAGTATTCAGTATTCAGAATCTAGTATCCAGTATCCAGTGTCCACTCTAGTGTATCCAGTGTCTTGTGTACTATCTAGTGTCAAGCAAGTCCAGTGGGGCATTAACGTAGTGGACCGCGCGCGCGTTTAAGACCTTTATACAGCGAGTTTTTGCGCGATACGCCAAGAATTTTGTTGCAGTCGCCAAGTGCAACGCATTTTCGTCATACCGCAGTTGCAGCTGTTTGCCGCATCACAATTACACAAGTGCGCTAAAGTTCAACAACAACAGCAACAACAACAACAAAAAGGAAATATATAAATAAAAAACGAAATACAAAAGAAAAAGGAAACAAGTGCAACAAAAATTATAACAACTCAACAGCAAAAATAAAAGCTGGTACGGTGTTACCCCAAAAATAAAAGGAAAATATATACACGAAAAGCAATTAAATACAAAAAGAAAAACAGTTTTAAAGTGCGCAAATTTCCGAGTGTAAACCATCTGATAAGTGTATGAATATTATGTGAATAACTGTGTTGAAATCATTTTGCTCAAATTCAACTGATTTGATCTGCCGTTCTGGTAATTATCAGCATTCATTTTATGCTGTCAACTGCAGCTATAATAAAATGGATTATATATATATTAAACAGGAATACGAAAGATATAGCAAATAATTTTATTATAACTTATTAATGCTGCAGTTAGAATTGATGCTAAATATAAAATACTCATCACATCAAGTCTTGTTTTGGGAAATAGTATACTTGATATATAAATTATATATAGATTATATTCAGATAGAGTATAGTTAGTTTATCTTCAACCCTGTTTATAATAGCTTAAATATTCTTAAGCCGAAATATGTTTGATTGATATTCACTTTAAATATGGCTATGATCATAATCAAATTGTTAACAAAGATAGAACCGGTTAAAACATGATATCGTTAGTTAAATGCAAAATATAATTAAAAAAACTTTAACAATTATTATAACTAGATTTTGCCACCACCTAAAATTACTACAATATAATAATTAAAAATAATAATTATTATTAAAATTATATATGTCGAATATAGATTTGATTACAATACAAATTGTTAGAAGAAGTATTTTAATTGTTGTAAATACAATTTAAAACAATTTTATTATAAATTCTATTAGTTTTAAATATTTGAAATGTAATAAAAGGAGGGAAAGATATTCAAAGGATTAAGTAAATTAATTAATAAGTTTTCTTTTGTTAAAAAATATACAAAATTTGAAAGAAGAAAGTTTAAATTTATAATAGGAAAATAAATTATTAAGGAAAATTATTAAGGCTTGTAGATATGTATCAGATTATAGAAGTATTTATATAGAATATGCAGAAGAGAATTTCCAGATCAATTCATAAATCTATTGAAAGGCTCTGTAATCCTCTTTCGTTATCCTTGACAGAAAGCAACTATGTTAAAAGAGATATCAATTTATAAAAAGTAAAATTCTCTTCGTTCTTTAATAAAGGAGTAAAACAAAAATAAAGAGTGCATTAAATGTGAAAAGAAAAACATCAAGTAAAAATATCAAAATTAAGTTATTAAAAAAAGAATAGAAAAGAAAAGTGAAAAGTGCTGGAAAAAGTATTGAACAATCAAAGTTTTGATCAGTTTAAATGATTATGCATGGTACCTGGTACAAAGGACCACAGCTGGCGCATCATCATCATCCACATAGCGATTACCATCAGTTCCGATCGTATCCCTCCTTCGTTGTGACGCCTTATCACGACGGGCATGCAACCACGCCCTGCACACCCACTTCATGTACGCCATGCAGCAGTAGCCATACTGTTGGACTTGGACAAAATAACGAGGCGACTCCAATAATTGTTGAGGGCACATTTGCTGCTGCCGCCGCTGCTGCAGCCGCTGCAGCTGCTGCCGTCGGTTGCATAAATCCACTTACAGGAACAGCAACAATAACCGGATCGTCCACAGGATCAATAACAGGATCTGCATTGGGAACAGGTACTTCGCATCTTAGTCCACCGATCAAAATAGAGCAGGTTTTTGGAGAGACAACTGCAACATCGCTGGGCACTGTTGTTGAGGACTATACATTGAACTTGGATTGTCCCGTAGAGCATCAGTTTCGGGTAAGTTTTAATTGAAAATAATAATCAATGGCTTGCCATTGTAATGACTAGAGCTGCACTTGCCACCTCAAAGGGGCGTGCCACAAATCAATTTTCATAAAATCATCCAATAACACTTAAAAGCTGCAAGAAAAAAAACAACAACCAGCGAAGGCAGAGAAAAAACGACTGCCAAAACTTAAAAAACAAGCTAAAAAAAACCATAATAACAAACACGCCCCCAATTCACATATACGCGCACACCCTCGTTAAAGAGAGAGAGAGAGAGCAAGAGAAACCGCAACAGCCTTCTCTTCAAGCATTAAAAAGAGTACTCGTAGCTTTTGAGTATTTTTTTCTATTGAATTTTACTCTTGAGTACAATGTGTTGAAGCTTGCGACTGGTTTTTATGTGCCACTTGCAGGATACTTTTTTACACGCTGGTTCGTGCACAGGATATGCCATAATTATGCAGCGAAAGTGAAGCTTTTGCACAAAAAAAGCTCATTACTGAAATTGCTTGAGATATGCAAAGGATGTAGAGATAAGAATATGTCCTATGCAACAAGTGGTGCCGCACAAAGTCATCAAATATCCTTTATAGCAAACAACTTGTGGCTTCCGGCTTGCTTTGAAAACACTTTCTTTTTGGGGCAGGTCAGAAAAGCTAATGAACTCTTAATATGCTTGAATTGAGGAAAGTATTAAATAGTTTTGTGGTGGGGCAGATTAACTTTATTTATGTTAACTATACATCCTTTAAAAGGGAAGCAACATATTTGTTATTGCCTTATTATTGTTACGCTTTAAGCATACTTTAAACTTTGTTTTCAGCTGTTTCTGCCATTTGGCATTCATTTCAATTAACATCAAGCACAATACTAAAACAATTCTCGTATTTTACTGGACACGTTTTAAAGATCACGTTCAGTTTATCTACATCTTGGCATTGCAAAAGAAATACCATATCCTTGCTGTTATCAGTGAATGCAACCAGAATGCCATATAACTTGTGTGTGTGTGTGTGTGTGTGTGTGTGTAGGGAATATGTATTCGCATGGCAAACGGCAAAGAAATCCTTACACATAAAAAGGCAACGCGATGCCCCCCATACACATAAAAACATATGCTTGCAGCTCTTTATTTTTTTTTGTTCTCAATTCTATGCGGTGATGCCGACGCATACGCTGACTGCGCTGCCAGCAAATGCAACGTTTATAACTTCTGCAGTTGTGAGAGCAGTTTTCCTTTTTCTATTTGTAGTTCAGATGTTCTTAAAGAAAAACCGCTTAAGAAATAAAAAACAAAAAACAAGCAATGAAAGTACTTTTATGATGCAGCAAGAGTTGAGACTGCAGCAAGCAGCAGCATCAATGACAGTAGAAAAATTGAGGCATTATCTTAGAAATATACTAATGCTAGTTTAATAAACCAGAATTTTAAGTTATTGATAGCATAATTTATTAATTATTTATAATAAAAAGAATTGAAAACATTTTCACAGGAAGTAATCAATATTTAATGATTCTATTATTAGTTATAGTAATCAGTTTTGATAAATGAAATTATGTCCTTTATCTTGAATCAGATCTTCTATAGCGATAGCTTCAGTTGTTTACATATATATAAATCTCAAGGATTACTTTCGTTGAGATAAACAAATCAATGCAGTAGAACAAGGAACAAATAGCAAATAGCAAAAAAAAAAAACAATCATAGTAATTTTGAAAGAGAATAAAAAAAGGAGAGAAGAGGCAAAAAAATATAATAAACAAAATGAAGGAAAAGAAATTGGCGTTCATGAAATGTTAACGGGAAGCTGAACTGAACGTTAACGTTGCTGTTGACGCTGACGTTTAACAACGACGGCGACGTTAACGTTGACGCTGGCAGCACAGTCCAGCTTGAATGCTGAATGTTTTTATCCTTTCTTCGATATGTCGTCGCCGCGTTGTTGCTGCTGTTGCTGCTGTTGCTGCTGCTGTTGCTGTTGCTCATGCTGCTGCTATTGCTGGCTGCTGGCACTATGTGTGTGTGTGTGTATATATATATATATATGCCAGGACATCACACGGTTTCGCTTTTCTTTTACAACTTTTTGTTATTATTTCGTTTTTTGCTCGTCGCCGCCTTTTGCAATGTATTTCTTTCGCTGGCTGCTATTTTTTGCTCCATGTGAAGGATAAAAAAAAATACTATTTCACTTGGATTTTTTTATGTTCATGCAATGTATGTGTGTTGTATGTATTTATGTGTGTGTGTGTGTGTGTGTGTCTTTGTGTGTGTACTGGCCCTTGTCCTCACTTCTGACTCTACTTCTTAAGCATCCTCTTGGCGCGCGCCATTTTTCCTGCTGCGCTGCTGCTGCTGTTGCTACTTACAACAAACATGGCCGTTGCCATAAGTCGCAGCTTATACGCTGCTTCCGGCGCAGTCAACGCCAGCTTTGACTTCGTCGATTGTTGCATGTGTCCGTGGCTGTAGCGCTGCCTTTGGCGGGCATGCAACTGGCGTTGTCTTCAGTTCGCTTGGGTTTGGCCAAATCTATTGGTCGTCGCGCGACGTGTCGCGTTCGCGTCGCGTGTTATTAACTTCTACACGCTAGATGGCGCCACGTGTTTGCAATACACGTAAACACACATACAAACTTGACTGCAATTATAGCAACTCACGAACAGCTACAAGTAAACCACGCAACAGCTGCACCCTGTCCCAGGTCATCTTACGAGATTAAAGACTTATCAACTCTGCTCCCTATAAAGAGACCAGGCATTGATATAGTCATCCACGTTCTATCAATTGTAGGGCAACAACATTTTCTTATTAATTATAGACAATAGATTTCAATTCTTTAATAGAATTCATACAGTTGCAATAGCTTGCAAATTTCTGCTTCAAAGACTTTTGACCAAAGGACAAAGAGACATCATTTTCGAATCTTCAAGCTTTAAACAATAATTCGTATTCATTGCATCAGTTTATGATTCAAGTGTACTAATATAATATACACATTAATTGTCCTGGAACCATTTCTATCGTTGCCTTTATTGAGACTGACAGCTTCCTTTAAATTTGGGCAAATTTTAGCTCTCATCAAATTTTGTTATAGTTTTAGATAGTTTGCTCTTACACAACCTCGTCAACATTTACAACAGCAATAGAACTAAAGAACTTTTTAACAACTGGTCATTCACACATATATATATATATATATATATATATATATGTATAGAAAGAGGAAGCAAACTGTATGTGTGAAATGAAAATGGTGCAGCAGCAGCAAGAAGATATAATAAAAATCACAAACATGAGCAAACAGTATAAAAGAAAATCAATCTACCATGCAGAACCCAAGTAAAATCCTAGCTTCAGTCTCGGCTTCAGTGGCTTTCACTGCCCCTGCCCCCGTCTCTGCGCCTGCCTAAGAATCAACGCCCACAACTGGCTGCAGGACATCGCGCAAATTCAGCTATATTTTTTTTATACGCTACGTTTCCTTACAAGAAAATTCTGCAGTGTGCTGCAAATGTATGTCTTTATAAGGGTAACGTGCATAAAAAAGAGCAAGGAGTAAAAATTATAAAATAAGCACAAAAAAAAAAAGAAAAATACTGAAGGAAAAAAACTGAAAGAGAGATGAAAAAATAAAGCAACAACAACAGTAGCAGCAGGTTTGAGATTGCTCTGACAAAGTTGGAGGAGGAGGAGGGACGCAGGCAGTGAAGAATATAAAAAAAAACAAACATTCACAACATACAAAACAGTTTATACACACAGAGGAAATGTCCTTGTATGTGTATGTGTGTGTGTGTGCGTGTGTGTGGGAATGTTTTTATATAAATGTGTGTATGTATGTGTGTGTGTGTTTGTATATTTCTTTGTATACATATTTGACTGCTTCGCGCGCGTTCGCAATTTCTTTTGCCGCAGCTTCAACTTTAGCTTCAGATGCTGCACTTTGAGTTTCTGTTGTTCAGTTGTTGCAAGCTATCCCACGCTCGCTGACTGTACGACAGAGACGGACGGGACTGAAACAAGGACTACACACACAATCACTTCTTAAATACTTACAAACACACATACATATGTACATACAATTGAGCAGAAAAGACAACCGTCAAAGCTTCTGTTCGGCTCGTTTCCTATCAACTTACGTGGCGTATGCGTAATCTGTATACAATACAAACTTTAACCTTAACCTCGCTCGGGAAATTGCTATTAAAACTCCAACATTTAAGTGTTAAAATAATATGGTCTATCTGTTACAGTTTAAAAGAGTGCAGTTTATGTTTACTAAACAAACTTTGAGATAAACTTAAATTGTATTTAATTAAATACCAAATGTAGCCTTAAAGGCGCTGACCGAAAGACAGCAACAAAAGTTCCTAAAGAAAAGTGCAAAGTTTATAAATATAAAAATAATAAAGATAATTAAATCAATAAGTGGAAAGTGTAACAAATAGTTCCTAAACAATAATACATACTTAGTGCAAGCTACATAGTTATATATTTAAAATAAAAAATATCAATAAAATAAATAAATTAAATTAAATTCATAATAATCAAAATATTGTATAGATAACATAGTGCAAAAAAATATTTAAGCATAATAAATAATAATGTATATATAAGTTAAAAGGCTACGAGAAAATCACTTAATTAATAAACAAATTAAATAATATTAAATACTTTATAAAAGCGACAATCCAATTGCCAAAGTTGGTCTTTAAGTAAGGATATAGCCACAAACCGGATTAAAAACATTGAATGGAATATCAACAGTTTTATATAAATCATCTTAAAGTCCTTTAAAACGAAAAAAAAAACTATTAGCTTAACAATGTGCATACCAACAGCTTAAACAAAGTAAACCAAATAAATAAAACCATAGAAAATTACTCACACATTTACGTAGAAAACTTTTTCAAGGTCATTTGTTACCAGTTTGTTTTTTATGCGGAAATTATTTGTATTTATTTTAGGAACTTGCCTCTAAAAATACAAAACAAAAGTGAAAACAAAAAACTCGACACATTGCTGCTAAAAATAAAGCACATCAAATGTATGAAAAAACATTTTTTTATGCAGTTCTTCAACTAAAATAAAAGTTGACTCAAAGAAAAAAAACGCAGCGCAGCTTAGCAGATAAAAACTTTTGCGTTTTCTTTTTATTCTACACATTTTTTTTTGTTTTTTCACTTTTGAATCTGGTATGCCTTTCTGTGCATGTGTAAATCGAACGTAACGCCATACGAGTTAGACAAATTGTTGGGGAGAACTTTATCCCTAAGGTCGTTGAAAGTGAAACTCTAGCTGCTTAGAGGTGAAAAAAGTGTTGCCTACTTTTAAGTGCTAGACGAGAAAAAACATCATGTTGAAGGATAAAATAAGACTTCGTCGCGCACATGATCTGGGCAGTTACATGGATGCACTACGTAGTGCCACGCCCACACCATTTCTAATGCCAGCTGAATTCTATCAGAGCCTATTTGCCAGCGCCGTTCTACAGCAGCAGCAGCATCAAAAGCAGCAACTGCACTACGATGAGACACGTTACCCACAAACACCATCGCCAACGCCTCCCATTAGGGCCGCAGAGTCAAGTGGCGAATTATCCAGTCCATCAGTTGGCCCTTCTCATATTTCCAGTAATTTGTTCTTCTCTGCTGTTTGTGTGGCCGCCGTAGAATCAGCGAAACGTAATCAACTCAAGCCGGAGAAAATGTGCCAGGATTCCGAGCGTAGGGCGAATGAGAAGCAAAGCCTGAAACAACTAACAATAAATGTTAGTATAAGAAATGATGATGTAAAACAGAAGGAACAACTTTTAAAATATACTTTTATTTATATTTTAATAATTATTATTTATCAATTCGATATTATATTTAGGTTAAAATAAAACTAAGGAAATTAATTTGTGTTCTTTTTTAGTTTATATATATCTTAAAAATAATATTTAATCAATTATATTAAAATCTGGTTTAAATATTTAATATTTACTTTATTTTAAAGTCTTTATTTTAAATTATTTTTTACGTTTAAGGACTAGAGTCCTTAATGCCCATATAATACGCCTTAATTAACTTTAAAATCTAATAAAAATGTTTCATTTAAAAAAAAAAAACAACAATATTTCGTCTCAAACTCTTTGGAATCCTTTATGCAAAAAAGGAAGCATAAGAAATATCTAAAATTTGGTTTGTTTGTTTTCGCTAATTATGGGCAGCCCCAAAATTTACGCTTGTCCTGCGGAAACAAGAACAAAAACAAAATCGCAGACTGAGAAAATTATGAAAAATCATCAAAAAATCATTTCATTTTTCATTTTCAATGCATGAACTAAGAACAAAAAATATAGGAATACCTTTTTCACCCAAAACAAATCAACAAAATTATACTTTACAGAAACCTCATAGCAACAACAACAACAACAACAACAATAATAATAATAACAATAACAACAGCTACGCATGGCCAGCTAGCAACAACGGAGAGCAGAACGAAGTCGTCAACAGCAACAACAACAACAACAACCAGCATAATTCTCATCAAGCAGACGAATCTGGACCTGGGTCAGGGCTATTACCGGTGTCAGAGTCAGAGACACCACCAACACCTCCACTGCCGCTGCCACAGCCACAGCCACAGCCGCCCGTGTCCGCCAGTCAAGCGACATCAGTGTCCGCAATTAATTTGAATCAAACCCAAACGCAACCCGCTACACAGACGAGACCAAACTACGGCAATTCCATAAAATCACCACCGGAAACAGCAGCGCTGCTAACAACAGCAGCTGCCACGTGCAAAACTCACGACAGCAGCACCAACTGTAACAGCAACAGCAACAACAACAGTTGTGATACAGCCTCTGCCGCCGTGGCCGCTGCCGCTGCTGCTGCCGCCGCTGTCAACATGCCGATCGGCAGCGTGCAGGGACAGAATCCCACCCAGGGCCTGGTCCACTGGATGAGTGCTGTAATGGCCGAGCACATGACCGGCCAGACGCATCACGATCCCAGTGCCGCCGTTGGCATGCATTACATGTGGAATGGAAATGTCGATGTAAGTATATACCTATATATAAATATATCATAATTGACCCTAGTGCCTTGATTTAGGCGTGGCAATTGACCAAAGTTTGTTACCTATAGTATGAAATCATTTTATTCATCAACTCTGGTCGCCTCTTTCGAAAACTTTAACGCTTCAGCTTGAGCCTGGCAGCAGGCCGTTCGCGAGTCCTTGAATGCCACCTACAATAGCTGGGAAAAACTTAGACACAGTGTATGTGTGTATGTGGGTGTGTGTTCATGATTAATATGCACAGAAACTTGGTTAGTTAAGTGATTTAAATGAGTTAACTTCAAGTAAAAAAATTAACTATAAGAAAGAGACTTCACGGTATGAAGAGGAGTAAAAATTGAACAGCTGCTTAAGAAATTATGTAATAAATTTAAGCGAAACGGTTACGGACAACATATGGTTAATAGAATACCATTTAATACAGCTATTACAATTTAATTCATTCGTAATCATAGTCATTGGAATTTCTTTAATTAGTTTAATTATTTCATATCAAATCTGATAATAAGCTTAAGCTTAGCTAATATACAGGTCAGCTCATTACTAAGCTTCAACAAGAGCCCTAATAATCTTGGCAAATCTCAACAGAATTCAAGCTAGTCCACACACCACAAAGTTATCTAAGTTCATGCTAAACTCGCATGAATAAACGCCTCCAAGCCCGCTGCACTTTCACTCGACAAACTTCAGTCGACAACTGACCAACTCAAACCGTTAGTGTCTGAGCGCTGAGTTAGCTGCTATACAACCAAAAAAAAAAAAAAAAAAAAACGAGTACGGGAAACACATCCAGCTTCTGTCTCAAACCCATTGGCAATCTAAGTCTGCCAAACCAAGAGTGAACCCCTTTTCAGCTGATTCCATTACACTGGGAGCTGGCAGACGCGACGTTAAAAAAAAAAAGAAAAAAAATCCTTTTGAGCAGCGTCGTCAACTCTTATTTGCCTTTTTTTCCCCACATAATCGCAAACCTCTTTTTTTTGCTGTGTTGCTCCTGCCACGTATATCCTTGCTCTTAACTGTACTACGCTTCTCACCTCGCTCAAGCTCTTCGCGTGCCAAGGCGCAAAAAAATTCTTTTGAATATTTTTGTTGGATTTTTTGAGTTTTTTAAGATGTAAACAAGTTTTTCTTTGCGCCACGCGCAGAAATTTCATTTGCCTTTACTTTTTTTCCTCTTGTTGCTGTTTTTGTTTTACTTCTATTTTTATTTTTATTTTTATTTTTATTTTTATTTATTTTTTCTTTGCGTTTTATTTTACTTTTGTTTTTACTTTGAATATTCTTCAATGTTTTTTTTTTCTTTTTTTGTTGGTGTTCATTGGGTTTGCTTTTCACTTTTTCGTGCGCCGAAATTATTGTTTTGAATGGAGATTGATTGTCTCCAAGGACAACGCCGGGTCAAGCACTGCAATAGACGTGTCCCTACCTAGAAAGGTTACCGTTACCGCTATCCAGCGCTCATTTACTTGTTAGATTTTTACCCGGCGAAGCAATTTAAATTCTCTGCAACTCGTTGACAGACTTTTTAAAGGATATCCCAAGTTAATTAATCCTTAAAGTTCAACAATGGTTTCTCACGGCTGGAAGTCAACAATTGCTAAGAAAACGACTTGGGTGCTTTCTGTTGCTTGTTGCTTGTTTTTTTTGTTATTGTTGTCACTTGCATTAGTGAAATTAGTTAGTTGTTCATTAAGAGATGAGTGGAGGTTGAAGAGGGTGCAATAAAGCAAAGGATGACATTATGAAGTGGAGCAACATAGAAAGAATAAATTGAAAGAGTCAGAAAACTTCACTAATTAATTTTAAAAGAAATTTTACTTAATTATGTTGAAGCGTTGCAGAGAATCTTAATATAAAATTACTCTGCAGTGGAAAACTAAAAAGAAACAAAATAAAATTTTTATTAATAATAATAGTGATTATTATTAAATTTATTAACTTATTAATCTTGCTTCATAATAGTATATCAATGCTATTTTATTAATAAAAATAATAATTAAATTCTCCTTCTATATAAAAATCCTCAATGTTTTCGTTGTGGCATTTCTCTAGTTGTAAGACTTCTAGAAAATAAACTTAGTTGCTTTTATTTAACTTTAATTTAAAATATATATTTTCTCATTTAACATTTGCTTTAAGATTTCAATTAAAATAAAACTGTATACTAAGAGCAACCGTTGCCTCAATGTATTGCCAGCATTTGTATCGATCAAAAAGGAAACCCTTAAGCCACAACACGCTTCACAACAAAGCATTGCAATTAATACTTATATACTTCAATTAAAAAAAAGTCAACTTGACGCTAAAGTGAAAAGCTAAAAACAATATATATATATAAAAAAAGCTTTAACTAAATTATTCGATAGCAATTGTTCAACTAAACGCTACCCTGTACTGACTCTTAAGCATTGCATGAAAAGAAATGATTTGTATTTATTCTATATAGAAATAGTTATTAGATAAGATATATCTCCAACTAACTAATATATATATATACATATATCTAAATTGATAGAAGGAAGTATAGAATTTAAACATTTAATGAATGCAGGGTATTAAAAGTGAAAATGATAAGGGTATGCGGTGCAACAACATGGAGTGCAACAAGGTATGAGGCTAAAACTGAACAAAAACTGACTAATGGGGCCAGTCATGTGGCAAGAGCCGAAGCAGCAGTAGCAGCAGTAGGAGAAGCAATACGAATTTAAATTTTGGGTATTGGTTTTTGGGAGGTTTTGAGTTTCAGTTTTGGATTTGGGTTTGAGCTAGAGTTTGAGTTAAAAAACCGCGAAAACCGCTGGCAACTTCAATTTTTTAAAGTAATTGCAATAAAGTTGAACAAATTTGTATCACGTATGGTTGGAGTTTATAGCAACAAAAGGAATAAGAACATATTCTAACCTCAGGCCGCAACTAAGGCTATGTCCGAAAAAGGGGAAAAAAAAAGAAAAAGGGAGGTGCAGATGGTCAAACATTTGAACATCGAACAAAACACAACATTTTTTCCATACTATGCGACTAAATGCGAAAAAAAATCAATAGCAGCAGACAGCGGGCAACATGAATAAAAAGATGAAGCCGAAAGAAGTTAAATAAAACCAAAATGCACAAATGAAAAAAAAATAAAATAAAAACACAAAAAAATAAAGAAAAAAGTAGAAAAAGTAGAAAAATGTAAAGTTAAAGTCCATACTAAGGTTTGAGTCCGTAATAGCCAAAGGTTGTTACATTGTACAAAACGCGTTTTGCTTTGGGCTCGACAGTTGTTTGGGGCTTTGGGGTTGTGGTTCGGGCTTGAGCTTGTGGATAGTGGATATGGGGTAGTGGGTAGCGGGTAACGGGTAACTGGTAACGGGTAACGGGTAACGGGTAACGGGGGTGTGAGGTTACGGTTTGAGTCCTGCGATTGCAAAAAAATTCACGTTTTCCGCCTAATTTTTTGCACTCGATTTTTATTTTTGCTAGACGGCGACGGGCTGGCCATAGAAACTGCACCACCCAAACACCACCCAACGGACGAAAGACCCAGAGAAAGTGTGAGACTTCAGTCGACGTCGCTGCCGTTGTGAAGGGGTTAAAAAAAAATTTTTGTTTTGATTTTTTTTCCATTTGCAAAGCATTTTTTTGTTTCCAATGTGCTTTACTCTTCCAAATGTTGTTTTGGAACTGGTCAGTGAGTGAGTGTGAGAGATAGAAACGGAGTGAAAGCGATAGAATGAGAAAGAGAGCGGCGATAGTAAAAACAAAGAAAGAAAGAGGGACAGAGAAAAAGAGAATGAGAGAAAGAGAGAGAGAGGTATATAGAGAGCAAGAGTGGGCGCTGATGCTGCGCTGTACCAATTTTTTTTTGTCCACTTTTCTTTTCTGCATTTTTTTTTTCTTTATTTCGAAATTTTGTTTTGTTCCATTTTTCTGCGTGCTGCAGCAAAGCGAAGTCGACGCCAGACCGGAAGTTGGCGTGGGGCATGCGACGCCTTCATCTACTACTAGTTGTTGTTGTTTTTGTTGTTGTTGTTGACTGGCTGAATGGCATGTTGGTTAGAGAGAACTTCCGTTGATGTCCATAGCTGTGGCAGCAGCACTGCCGCTGGTCTCTGGTCATCTTCATCAGCAGCTGGCAACGCAGCATTGCACACTCTGTGCGTTTTGTATTTGTGTGATCCTTTTTGCCAGCACGTTTGTGTATGTGTGGGTGTGTGTGTGTTTGCGCATTTTTTTTAGACATTTACTTTACTTTTTCGTTTGTCCACCTACTAACTAGTCGTTGAAGCACACACGGTCACACACACAAGCATATGGGCTGAGTTGGTATGCCATGCAACTGCAGCAATAGCAACAGAAACTAAAGCTATACACTACATATATATATACACACATGTGCCCACATACACACACACACACACATACACCCACTGTTATATTTTCACACGCTGCAGCGCGCTGTGGCAACTCCCCTTGCGATATGCAACACTTTTTGTTACCACCAAAAGCCGCCGCACTTTTGTCGCTCACCAAAGCCAAAGCCAATGCCACCGTTACCGTTGCCATCTCATTGACACCTTTGAATGTGTGCAACGCGGTTTTCTATTTCAATTGGCACACACATTTCTTTACATAGTATATATATATAAAATTATTTATAGATATATATATATATATATATATATACAGGCAGTTACATATATGACTGTATATCAATATATATAGTTTTTATTATACGATTTATACAACGGTTTCAAATTTCGACAAGTCAAAAGAGGTTTTTCAGCATAATTTTTTCTATGTAGGGAAAATTCATATTTCCACAAGATTAATGGGGTGAAATATATAAATAGAAGAATTTAATTGAATTCTAGTGTTATTGAATACAAACAGAAATTAATTTAATACTTTACATCATTTTTTTTATTAATAATTTATTATGACTTGTTACTGAAAATGATGAAGCTTGAAAAAAAAACATTATATCATTATGAGACTATTAAATATTTTATGAGATTTTAAATATAATATTTGATATACAATTATATTATAAATTTTACAATTATAATTTATTGTAATAGTATAGTTAATAGTTGGTATTAGTTTCAAATTATAGAAAGAAAATAACAAGCAATTAAAGCAGGCCAATTATAATTGAAAATTTAAATTACTTTTTCTTCAATGTTTTTAATAATTTTAGGAACTTATATAAAGTATATAAAAGTCTCATAAATTGTATCTATTATTTTCTTTCTCTATTTAAATTTAATTGCCAGCATGCCAAGGATATTGGTGACTACAATCTCTGGCCACCAACGCCGCGAAGTCATCAGCATGCCAGCGAGCATCATCCGATGTCCTTAAAGCAGGAATATGAGGTAAGTGATGCAAGTGGTTTAAGTGCTGTTAAATGGCTATTCAACTGGATTTACTTGATAGCATATGTATAAGCAAAAACCATAAAAAAAACTGTTGCCAACGATCTAAAAAATAGTCGTGATAAAAAAACCCAAAAAAGAAAGCAAAAAGAAAAAAACAAATGAAACAAAAACATTTCTAAATTCGCGTGTCAACGCCGTCGCTTCAGATTTTGTTTTGTTTTTATATGATAGACCGACTTTCCGCAATCCCTCAAATAGAGAGTGTATTTTATTTTTTGTTTTTATTTTGTTTTCGTTTTCGTTTTTGCTTTGTTTTGTTTTCTTTTGTTTTTGTTTACATTACTGTATATACAAATAAGTTTGTTGTTTTTATATCTTTTTTCATTTTTCCTCTAAGCATATCGAAAATGTTTAGAAACTGCCGCCATGCCATTTATTTAGTTGGATTTTTTTATGGGATTTGTTACTGGATTTTATTTCATTTTATTTATATTGTGGCTGGCATGTATCCTAGGTCATGTCTGCCCCTGTAAAGAGCGAGAAAAGGGAAAATATATAAAAAGATGGAGAGAGATAGCGATAGCGAGAGCGAAAGCTAAAGCTAAAGGTTGGTCTCCAGGCTTTTAACCCACATTCACAATTTACATGCAATCGAAACCAGAAAGCCACATCTAAAATTCTTTCCACTATTTTTCCTCCAGTTTTATTATTTGTTTATCTTTTCTATTTTTCCTTTATTTCTTTTGCTTTTTTGTTAACACTCTCGCTTTACGCTAGTTAGAATTTTATTCATTTTTCTCCACGCCTTGATTTTTGCTCTTGTTTTGACGGGACTTTATGACACATGTTTTGTCATGCGTTTGATTTGAATTTTCCTCATAGATAGATATATTTTCCGCCTGTTGGCTTTTTCCCGTCAGTGCAAATCACTTTGACAGCTGTTGAAAGAGCATTTGTACATGTCAAGCAATGGTTAGTTTTAGTTTAATATTCAATATATATATTGTAAATGCTCTCTTCTGTTTACATTTGAATTAACCCACATTTGATTTGTTTATGTTTCAATTATGTTATTATTTGAAATCATTAGAAATTTGTTTAAATATTTTAATAGCAATTGAATTTCGACTATCAATTGACAGAATCAGAGTAATTTGATTTAATGCATTTATAAATTATAATGACTATTGTCAGACAATTTCACTAATCAAATACATGTTAAATATGAATCAATTTATCAGAGTTTAGAAAGGGGGAAACATTGTGTTGATTTTCATGTAAATTATTATAAAATGCAACTATAGAAAACTATTATTTAAAATACTTTAAACTTCCATAGGTTTTTCGTTATTTTTTATTAGATTTAAAGGTGTAAATGTTTATGTACTAGAGGTGTAAAAATAACATACATTTTGCTATTATTCTATTACAAAATTTACAACAAGCTAAAAAAAATAGTTAAACACATAATGTAGCTAAAATTAATATTTCTACAATAGGTTTAATTAGTCCAACCTTTTTTCTTTATAAAACTAAACGCAGCTTTTTTAGACGTCATTATTCTATATACAATTTAACCAACAATAATGGGTGTCTGCCTTGCCAATAAAAATTGGAAATTTTTAAATATAAATAGATCAAAAATAATTTAATAATTAAGACAAAATTAACACTAGAAGTTAATAGGTTTAATCAGTTCCTTTAAGACTCTTTTCACCTAAAGACTGTTTGCAACTTTTATAGACCTTTTCCTTAGCCTTTATAGAATACAACGATCAATATTGAGTTACAATCTAACCAAAAGTAATTTATATAATTTTTTAAATATTTTCATTAACTTATAAAAATATTGAAATTATTTTTAACCTTATTACTATTTTATTAATATTTCATTACATATTTATTTATTATATCGGAAGTGAAGCTTTCAAACAAAAACCCACTTAAAAGTGATGCAGTTTTAGATACTATAAAAATATATTAAATATAACATATTTATAATTAAGAAAATTTTACTCAAATTAATTATATACTTCCATAAGTTAAAAACTTTAATATCTTCTTACATTTTAGGCCAAAATGAATGATCATCATCTTCATAATAATCTGCAAAAAGGTGAGTACTTACTTAACCGACTTAACAGATAGAAAATTTCTGCCATTTGCCATGAGCTACCACAATGAGTTAAGCTTGGCTTAAACTAGTTGCTTGGTTAGGGTAACTGTTAGTAAGTTAAGAACTGGATTGCACAGAAGTTAAGTAGTCCACAGTGGTTAATTAATTGCTCACAAGAGGCACAAACGATAATCACGAATCTTAAGTAGATTTGAATCAGGCGAGTGAGAGAGAGAGAGAGAGAGAGATAGAGCGAGTGAGGGCGCGCGCTGGAGTAGATCTAAAAGAGATTACAATCTGCTACAAAAATGCATACGTTGCATTAAAGTTAAATTGCAACACGCGTGCGGCATGACGTTGGCAAAGACAAAAGCGAATGGCCAATGTACGAGTAGGCCATTTATGTATACTCCCACGGAGTGCGCCGAAATATTGACCTTTAACTGAAAAGAAGAACAGCAACAACATAAGGAACAACAAAAGCAACAACAACAGCAACAATTGGCAACATGCTGCTTACAACATGTTTACATAAATTCCTGAAATGCAAACAACATCTTAGTGGAGCCCACAACAACAGCGGCAACATTGACAGCAACACGCTCCAAAAGGGTTCAGAGAACGGGTTCCATATCGCGGTTCACTATGGATAGCTCCGTTGGCGGCAATGATCTCGGTCCGATAATGTCAACGCTAGGCAATTGGCCAATAACATTGTTGTTGTTCTTGTTGTTGCCATTGCTGCTCCTGTTGCTGCTACTACTATAACGATAAGCATCAGCAACATTGCGGGCAACAATGTAGATGTAGATGTATCTATGCGATGTATTGGCTCTTACTTGTATGCCATGGCTTTTACTTGTACAAATTAACAATAAGACGGCTCCTACAATCTACTGGCCATGACTCAGACTCTGAGTCTGAGTCGTAGTCTGAGTAAGTCTTGTCTTGGTTGTATATTTCTGGTAGTAGCTCATATTGCTGGTCTTTAGTATTTAGTCTTTGGTATCTTGGTACGTTCAATTGGCTTAGACAAGTTTTCTGTTTGGCGCCATTCATTGGCGGTAATTAACACTAAAAATGTTTGCTGGCCAACAAACATGACGAGGCTTGCAACCAATTTGGTGGCAACAATTGTCTGCAAATGCTTTATTAGAAATGCTTTTGACATGCCAGCGAGGTGCCTACAAATTTCAACTTCAACTCCAACCAACTAGCATTGGATAAGACCAGCTTATCCTCTCCTGAATACCAAAATCCAGCACTTACCTCATCAACAGATTCACACAATAACTGCACGCAAATGTGCTGGGCACTCAATTATAAGTGGATAACTTGATGCAACATAGGCCGAGACATAAATATATGAGTACAAGCATAAAAAAAAGAGATACTGAAATATGTGCAACAATTTTCACATAAAATGTTGCACAAAAAAAAGAGGCAAAACTGTAAAATTGTAACTCGCGATTTCCCAGTGGCAATCAGAGCGGCCAAGTTTAATTAGAGTAGCTAGTAATTCGGTATATAAACAGGCAGTGGGGCAACTGCCAAGTGGCAGTGGTAAATGAACAGGCAGTAGAACAGATAATAAGAGGAAGGTGGTAAGCGGCAGGCAGCAGATAGCAAGTGGCAAGTGGCAGGTTGTCGACGACATCGGACATTGGACAATGGACAATGTGACGTGAGTGAACGTCGGCAACTTCAACAGAAGCTCCGCATGACTTATACTTCGACAAAACTGATGGACAGCCGTGGCAGCATTAGATGGCGCCACGGCTGACACAATTCAACAGCAACTGAAGCAAACAACTCAATTGCAGGTCACTTTCTGGATGACAATCGTTTGGAGCACCATGCAGCGGTCGCTGGACAAGGTAAGTCTAAAAACCAAGCTGAGGCCATACCATTTAAGGATCTTTAACACATGTCAACAAGTTCGTAATACTCTTTTTGGGCAAGCACTTGAAACATAAATACAGTACACACTCGCAAACTAAAGCTATTGCTAAGAGAAATCGATCCTATATTTTCAGATCGATAGATGAATTGATTGCTATATTAACTATTTCCTAACTATCATTTAACTCTGTTTAAAAACTTTCTCACAGCGCTTGTTGTGCTCAAGTTACTTACTATATTTAAACTGATTTTCACAGGCAGCCTGGGACATGGCAGTGCAGCAAATGGAGGTGGATCTGCTGCTGGTGGTGGCAACACCGGCTTGGGTGGCAGCTCGCATCATGGTAATCACGTGACAGCCGCTGCTGCAGCTGCTGCACATCATCATAATAATGCAGTAGCTGCTGCTTCAGCCGCATTACTTGTTGTGCCCCAGCCCATCAATGCCAGTAAAATGGGCGGTCCCAGTGTAGGCGCCACAGGAGGACATGGCTCAAGTGGTGGTGGCGGCGGCAGTGGACGCAAATATCAATGCAAAATATGCCCACAGGTGAGTCATAAATAATAATCAAATGTTGCTTTTGTTGCTGTTTATATTGCTCTTAACTGTAAGTAACGGACAAGTGTATTAACAGTTAATATACATTGTTTTGTTTTTTAAACCAACGACCTTAACGCCAAATTGCTTGCCACTTAGCTACATTACGACGTTGACAAGCGCCAGGGACAGCGCAACGACGGCTTTTGTTTACAATTTTCCAATTGATTGGTTTTGGGGCAAAGTTTCGAATTTCAGACTGGCTGCCAGTTGGACCTCGAACCCAGTCTCTGCACTCGTTTCTTTTAGTTTACCTTACCCCTTACCACTTACCACATACCCCTTGGCAATTTTCGTACAATATAGTGTGCCGACCAATATCCAATACGTTTTTATTCCCACATTTCATTCAGATTCAGTTCGGCGGCCCACGCTCTTGTTCACAGAATGTACAGGACACTTCAGTCCCAGCATTGTGTGTATAATATAAATGATACTCAAGCCAGCAGATGCTGCAGCTGCTCATAAAATTTCAATTATGTAACGAACTAAATGTGCGTTGCGTGTTGTGTGTATGCGTTGTGTGTGTGTATGCAACAGTGTGTGTATTTTTTATGTTTGTGTTCTGCACAGTGTTAATTGCAGCTAATTGACCTTATTGTTTTTAACGGGTATTTCTTTTAGTCATGTTTTTTTTTTCATCATAATCCTGAGGCAGGTGGCAGGCCAACAATATTGAAGCGTAAAGTGAGTGATATGCGTGGGATACCATCTTGGGGGGCAAAGCTATCTGACAGATATATATAAGCTTAAGATTATACAAACTTAATTATGGTAAAACATTAGTTTTATAGATTTTTGATCTATTATATCTTTATATATACTTTTGCTTGAATTATATAGATTTTATCTTTGTTAAGTTGAAGAATAGTTCGATAGAATGAAAGTAAATTGAACAACGCCCAAATGAAAAAGAAAATTAAATAAAAATAATATAGTTGCAATAATAGGAAAATTTTATTGTTGTTCTTTTATATTCTTTTTGTAGATGGTGTTCTTTGTGTGTGTGTGTGTGAGTGTGAGTGTGAGTGTGAGTGTGTTGTTATTGTCATTGTTGTTATGTATATCTTTTTGGTAGAAGTTGTGTGGACAACAAAAATTTTGTTGTCCACTGGACGAATGATATGTAAGCCAGATATGCCACACCCAGAACGCCCACAAATTGTGGTGCAGAGCTAACAGCTTTTGCTGCACTGATGAGCGCCACACACTCACACACACACACAAAGCTACACACACATACATGCCAAATGGGGCGACTGATGATGTTGATGACGCTGCTGAAAAGCCAACAACAGCAACAAAAACACCAGCATCAGCATCAGCATCAACACCAACAACAACACCAAACAGTCGGTGAGGTGTTCACTTGTGCGAGGCAAAGTGAAATAGCAGCATGCCTAAAAGTATGCTGTATACGTTTTTTTTTTTTGGTATTTTTGTTTTTTTGGTACATTTTGGTTGTTGCTGCTGCGTGCGAGTGAGCTGCCTCTGTATGTTTGTGTGTGTGTATGTGTGTTTTTGCATATGTAGGCGTATATGTCTTAGTTTTATATTTTCCTTTTTAGCTCACACACATAAGTGTTAACTTATAAGTGTGTATGTGGGTGCTGCACTACTACTGAAAATTAGTGCGTTTCTACGCTCAAAAGCGGCTGCTGGGCGCTGCTTCGTTTTTAATTACCCACACTTTGAATTGCATTTCATTTCTTTTTTTTTGTGGTGCTGCCTTGTTGGATCTGTTGTTGTAGCCTACTACTGCCTGCTGCCCCCTCCCCTACAAGCTGCTTGTGTGGCGAATGCAGCTACAGCCTCAATTTGAATTACTTCACTTGCTACTCACATCTGCATTGTAGACCAACGGCAGCAGGACCCTCATTTTTTTATACTTTGAATGTCCAGCATCTCTCCAGCATTCATATGGCATACACCACATATAGCATGTCCATTTGTAGACTATGTAAGCTTGTGTGTGATTATGTGAGTGTACATGGCTTTGTATGTGCGTGTGTGTGTGTGTGTGTGTGTGTGTGTAGTAGTAGTAGAACTGTTCTTGCCAGCCTATCGTGTTAGGGTGTGAAGCAGTGCTCTGACCTCCCCTTTTATGCTCTTTGGCTAATACTAGAGAGCAGGGAAAATGCAATTTTTCGACTTTTTGTTGGCCAAAAAATTATGCGCACTTTCCGCGTTGAGTGAATTGCTGGGTAAGAGTGTGGAAACCTGTTTGTATGTCCTTTGATAACGCTATAAAATGATTTTTAAAATTATTGACACAAGTTCTGCCTGTGATAAAAGCCAATGCAATTATTGTACATGATTTTTTGATCCAATCTGCAAAATTTGCAGGCAGCTTAAAAAAGTTGAAGAAATGAAAAAATAAACTTTTAAATATATGAAAGATGCATCTGTTTGATGAATTTTAAAAGTCAAATTGCTGATATTAACAATACACTGAGAAAAACAAGGTGTAACATTGTGCACAACAAATCGATTAAGTACACAAACTAAATTAATAGCTGACATTTTATTTTCTATTAAACATTAAAAGTAAATATACATAAAAATATATATATATATATATATATATATATATTTATTTATATATATATACATAATACTCTCACGCTCTCTTATCCAAAACAAAACAAAAATCTGTAAAAAACACAGCTTACATAAAATTATATTAACAAAAAAATATATATAGAGAATTACATGGAAGAATATGGAATGTTTTTTGTGTCCCGTTTATTAAAAGCGCAGTGTGGATGCGTGTGCATGTGCATGAGTGTGTATGTGTGTGTGTGTAGGTGTATGTTCAGTGCTAAATTGCTGCTGCCTTTTAGGTGCTGTAAACGCCTCCGCCGCATACGCTTAATGCCCCCTTATTATTTTTAACAGCAATTTTTTAGTTACATTTGTTCATTTTCATTTTTTTTATGAACCTATCCTTCTATATGTGTCTGTGTGTGTGTGTGTGCACTAACACAATTACACACGCACACGCAGAGCGCATGTGGCTCTGGACATGGAGGCATTGGTTAAGGCCAGCGATAGAGGCAGGCAGGAAGCGCCTCAAATGGCTCATACTATCAATTAGTAAAATTACATGCAAAGAGCAAGCGAAAAATGTTTTGCCACGTTAGAGGAAAAAAAAGTTTTAAACAAAAAAGAAAACTGGATAGCGCACACATTGGCACTACTATAATAACCAACTCTCGTATATATATATATATATATATATAAATATGTATGTATATGAATACACAGCTACACATATGCACAAATTGTCAGTGTGTCCGAAATTCCCCTCATTTAATTAACAATAAAAATAGGCTAAAAAGTCTAAAAAAGTAAAACTGCAAGCAATTATGTATACATGCCGCACACAGTTACAGCCACACACACACACAGCATACGAAACTCGAGCACACACACACGTACAGGAGCACGAACAGAACACACACTTTCACATACAATGCAAACGTGCCATTTGTTAAACAATTTTAACACGCGCCCCCAAAGTAGGCAACACTTTTTTCCAACTGCGCAGCTTACTCACATACATACGCACACACACGCAGGCTGAGCGCAGAGCATTAAAATTTTATCCGATATAATGCATGAATTATGTAAACTATTTTTATTTTTATTGTTTCTGTTGATTTTTGCGTTTTTTTTTTATGTTTGTTTTTTTTCTACATTTTATTTTAGTTTTTCATATATATTTTTTTCTTTTGTTATTGTTGTACGTTGCATTATTCTGCCACGGTATTGGTGGTTCGAGTATTTTGCCATTGCCCCTACACGCATTTTGTGTCTGCATGCATATGTATGCGTGTGCTTTGGTCAGCGGCCTTTGGCATTAGCATTTGGTTAATGTTAACGTGTCACCCCTATCGACCGACAACAACAAAGAAAAAAGAAAAACGAAAAAAAAGGAAAAAATGAAACACTACTCACTACTACATACACACAAGCATTGCACATTTATTTTTAGTGCGGTTAGCAACAGACGCATATTGAATTGAATTGTTGCTCTCTCACTTGCACAAATATTGCCATCTCTATTGCTAGCAGTCTGGAACTTGTTTATTTTCCATTTTATATATATATATAGATTTATTCATGTGTGCAAAAGTTTTTGTGCGTGTGTCTATTTATGCACTCGAACGTTGCATTCAAGTGTTTTGTTTTATTTATATTTTTTTATTTTATGTTATGCTATGTTATTTTATTTTGTTTTGTTTTGTTTTGTTTTACTTTGTTTTGTTTTGTTTTGTTTGTATTTTGCATATTGCATATTGCATGGAAATATAATATCAATTTTTATGCTAGCACTCAGAAAATTGTTTTTAAAGCGTCAACTAGTATTTTTATGTTATCATTTGATGATTTGTTTTTTATTATTTTTAACGCTATAAGCAATTATTCTTATTGACATAAGAATATTAAACATATTGTGTTTTGTTTTCTACTTAAAGCAATAAAGCTAATAAGCAATATCAAATTACATTTAATTTCACTAATTCTTAATACATTTTTAAACCTTTTTTTATTTTTACTGCATAAAACGCTGATTATATTTGAAACCAGTTTACATTTTATATTTAAATTAAAATGATTTTTAAGCATTACAGAATAATCATTAATTGAAATCTTTAAAATATTTCTATTAATAATTAAAAGAAAAATACCTTCTACACGCTTAACTCATTTCGAAGCGCTGACAATTCAGTCCAAAGTTATTTTTTCTGTTTTGCCGAGTAACTGTAAACACATGTATGTATTGGTATGAAGCAGCACACACACACGCACACCTACATGCTTATACATTTATAGAAACGTGTGTTGTGTTTTAATGAAACCAGTTGTGATGAAAGGAATATATCGATAAACATTTCACTCAAGTTACAATTAGCCAAAATCAGTTAATAATCAATAGATTAGACATTAACTAACTTATGGATACTTGTTAATTATAACAAATGCACAAGTCTAATGACCTTTTCTATAAGTCATAATATTATGGCAACATTTCAGTCAGCAAGATTTACCTGTAAACAGAATCAAATTTATCTTGTTACTTTCTATCTATATATGTATATCTATGTATATAACTCACCATAGATCTGAAATAAGTTTTAACTGATTGCCAGTGCATACTAGGCTGACTCTCAGTTTCACGTTTCCAATCATCATCATCCAGCGAACAGGCTGGCAGCAGTTGCTCCACTTCAAGAAATTGCGCCCAAAATTCTGGGGATTGCAGTAACAACACTCGCAGAACCTGCTGCCAGAGTACTATGTTGCTTAAATTAAGATCAACATCATCAAAGAGTGTGGGCGCAAATACTACTGCAATGTTGTTAATGGACATCTTTACAGCTGGACTCTGTGCAATGCGTTGCCAGTGTAGCATAAGAAATGCTAATGTATCTCTATGCGACTGCTCGAGATCTGCCACAGCCATATAGAGATGCTCCTCGATGGCAATTGGATTGGTATGTTGTGTGGCCATTACAAAGTCGCGCCTGTGGTACATAGGTATGACAGGACGTTCCAGAGAGCGCAGAAACTCCTTGACGCAACAGCATAGGGTGTGTGTGTCTTTGTCGCCTAGATGCGGCGTTGTCTTGCCACGCAGCAGTTTATGCCGCAAACGTTTCACCTTCTCCCTGGTGGATGAAACACGATATAGGCCCTCCTGTTCTAAGCCACGTACCTCAATCTCAGTCACACAGTGTACTATCAAGGCAGGTACCATGGGTGCCACTCTGGGTGCAAAGTCGCTCAAATGTCCCCGCCTTGATTTAACCAAAGGTTGTGGTATGCAGTTAACTGTCAACTGATTGCAGCAATCCGTGTGGCAACGTAATGGGCAATCTCGACATCTTAAACTAGGCACCGCAAATCGTATGCTACAATTGTAATCCCAATTAATAACCAGTCACTAATGAGGTGCAACCAACCACTTACCGTTTGTTGCATTGCGCACAATTGCCCACATTAGAGTAATATGCCTTCAACTTAAAGTTGTGCGTACGTATCAGCAAGAGAGATGTATTGGGGCAGGGACACGGCATGTAGCAAGTAGAACGTCTTAAGGATAGATCACTGCTGCCATTGGGATTCATCTCAATGTGTATGCGATCCTCCAGTGAATCCATAGACTGATCATCGTATAGCCGAAAGTGCCTGCTCAGGTCATTATATGAATTATATTCGCGACGATTTCTATCCTTGGTCTGCATCGCTACGCGTTGTGGCAACAAATGAATAAAAATTCACTTGCAACGCATTCGACGACTTCTGTTTTTTTTTTCTTTTCATTTTTTTTATCGCTCACTTATGTACTTATATAAAAGTAAATATATTGGTATATATATTTCTATATACTCACTAAATCAGTTGTCGCCTTCCATTGAGTCAGCTGCATGGACAATATTTTTCCAGCCAAAGTTTACTTCTCGGAAGTTTTGCTTGTTGCCATTTGACTTTGGCACTGCCATCGTTTGATAAGCTTCAGTTAGCTATCTGCCAGTTATACTATATATGCAATAAGTTAAAGTAAATTCAATTCAAAGTTCAATAATCATATTTCACATAATAGTTTTCTTATTGCTTTTGGCAAATAATTATTTTCTTTTAATTGAAGAAAAACATTGGCTATATACCAAATGGATAAATATATATTCGTCTTTAATATATATCCTAAATATCTCGGATATATATATTTGAATATATTGTATCTTATATACTCTTTCCAATATAGCAGTGTATATCGTTGCCGACCATACAAAATAACTCTATATTTTGTATATACTTCAACATACTCAGCCATTTATTAGGAGTTTTGGCCAAACAAACGAAACTGACAACAATTTCATAAATAAAATACAATTTTGTTTGTAAACAACATTTGTTAAATAACAATTCAATGATTTATAAAGCATTTGAGTATATAGCGGCTTATATTTTATAAATAATAACAATATCAATGTCGTTCAGCGGAATAAAATTCCATAAATTTATTGTACTCTAATGTTTAAGCCATTCTGCTTTTTGTTCTAGAATACTTTAAACTTCTGATGAAGTTTAAATCGTATATAATTCTGAGATTCTAAAAGCTTAAACATATATATAATATTGGATTTAATGTATAGTTTTGCAAACATTTATTCTAAGTACTTTACTATACATATTTCACAGTCAGATTTCCCATATACTCAATGTAGTCAGTGTATATTTGATTGATTAACTTGCTTAAGCTTAGATAATATAATAAATAAATTTAAAGCTTCTACATTAAAATTGAAATAATTTAATTTAAATTTATAAAATCTTACAAAATCCGATTTAAACTTTGCTTCACATATACAAATCACTTAAGCTTTTATATCAAAATGAAATTTAACTTAAAATCCACTAAAATTTAACAGTCTAACGATCTCTTTAAACAATTCAATATATAAAAAAAAGATTGTATAAAAAATTCAATGTCACACTGCTGAGATTTTGTAAAAAGTCAACTGGAAATCAATTTGGGAAAGTATCAATGAATTCTAAGCACGATGAAAATGGCTCAATGGCCCCGCTAAATGGATGAAAAATTCATGGAAAAGCGTTTGGCGGTCGACAAAAAAATATATATATATACGTCTAAAAAAATCGTAGAAGCAACAGACATGGTCAAAAATGAAATAGGAGGATGAAGAGTGTACATATCAAAAAGCGAAAATGTTAGAGTCAAATAACCAAAAAATTCTAAAAAATAAAAATGGATTTTTTTCCTCTGTTATTTTCCATTTTTTGAATTTTGGCGTTTGACAAATGTGTTGCATACTTGCCGGCGCATCGTTTCGCCAACAATTTTTTAACGAACGACGGAAAAGGATACAGAACAGAAAATTTTGTAGTTGCCATTGTTGTTGTTGTTGCTGTTTTTACTGTATTTTGTTTACGGCTCATTTTTGTTGCAGGGTGTTGGGTGCGAATGAGGCGCAACAACGGCAAAATTAACGAACGAGGCTGGCAAAAGGCAAAAGAATTTGATTTTTATATTTTGTTGTCGTTTTTTAGACGTCAGCTGAAACAGAAGCAGAAGCAGAAGCAGAGGCAGAAGCAGAAATGACAGTGGCAATGGCACTGAGAGTGGTAGCAGCAGCAGCATCAGCATCAGCATCAGCATCAGAGCTTATACAAATGTGAGAGTGTGTTTGAATGAGGTGTGCATTTTTATGTGTTTCTATGTATGCGTGCGTGTGTGTGCGATGGGCGTCACATTGAATTCGTAGTTATTAATGCGTATTGAAATGTACATGTGTATGTGTATTTACATATACATGTATATATAGGCTTCAATGTGTACATGAAAGTGGTCAAGTTTGAGTTCGAGTGTTCTTGTCCGAGTATGAGTGCCTGTGTGTGTATGTGTTTGAATGTAAATGCGTCTGTTTTGCTTACATTCAAAGTCCACAAATGCCAGTCACGCATCGGAATAAGCCCATGCAAGTGAACATAGCAAATGTGCGGGCTTTGCCCCAAAAACCCCACAACCCCCTGGAACGTATCTACCACCAACCTTACCACCATCATACAGCAGCCTTGACTATGTATGCGTGTTTCGAATGCCCACTGTGTTAAAATACAGCAAAAATAACAAAACATCTAAAAAAAAAACAAAAAAAGTTTTGTGACATGCAAAGCAAAGCAAAACAGAAAAAATAAAAAAAATAAAAAAAACAAAAACAAACAAAGCCCAAAACAAAATGCTAAAAAACAACAAAAATACAAAAAAAAAGATGCAGGATGAAATATTGCATCAAAATCCTACTGACAGTGTTGCCACGTGGTGTTAATTAATATTTTACACTCAAAACGTTGCCACATTTTTTCTAAAAGCCAAAACTCGAAACTACTTTTGACCAGTTTGGACGAAAATGCTGCACAGTTTATAGCTATATCTATATATCTCATATTTGTACCACCACAAAGGATATTAGAATATATATACGAACAGCTTCTAGTAAATAGACCTAAGTAAAATCCATGCTACAAGGAATCTATAGGTTCTTTACCTCATCATCATGTACAATACATTATTAGATTAAATAAGAATAAGATCCATAGATAATAGATCGATGTTCACTTTACCATATTAATATTATTTTATATAAGTATATTTATATATACATATATATATACCTAAATATATATATATATATTTAAGATCATAGTGAATAGTATTTTGTTAATGGCAACTCTATACTTTAGCTTTACTATATTGATACTGAATAACTAAAAGTCAAAATCTAAAAGCAGCTTCAAACACAAAAAACAAATGCAGCAGAAAAGCAGCTCAGTTGCATGGAGGGGTAATAGAAATGGGATAACGGCAAAAAATAAGCAAAACAAAATCCAAAAAAAAATTAAGCAAAAAAAAGGTTTGTGAACAGGTCACAAGTGCGGCGTGCGAGTGAGATGCCTGATGCAAGTGGAAAAAATTGTTTCCTGTGACAAGGCGGATACAAAAAAAAAAAAAAAGAGAATTGAAGGGGAGGCTGTGTGAAAAAAAATGCACAGCAAATGGGAATGGAAAATGTGCAAAAGCAAAGAAATAAAAAAAACGGAGTAAAGTAAATCCCACAGAAAAAATATCAAAAAATGAGGGGAAAGTATGGTGTATGGAGTGTAGCAAGGTTGCAATGTGGCAGGAATAAAAAAAACCGCTTAGGAATAGCAGCGTCGGCGACGAGCAGCAGACAAACGACTGCTGCAGTGCAGTGGAAGGAGTGTGGTTTGTGCTTGTAGTTGTATGTATGTGTGTGTATGTATGTTTGGAGAAGGGTCAAGGGGTAAAGGGGCTGAGGGCTTCTGCTTACAGTTAAGCCACGTGGTGGCTTAGGTCAGGGCGGCGACTGCCTGAGGTGTGTCGTCTCTGGCTGTGAGTGTGTGTGAGGAACATTTTTTCATTTTCACTGCGCTTTCAAGTGAGTTTTTTTTTTTTTATCATTTTTGCTTTATTTTTTGGATTTTTTTCTTTGGCGTAATTCGACGCCAGACTGATAGAGTACTCCAAAACAGCGACCACAGGGCGGATGACAACATTCCTATGTGTGAGAGTGTGACAAGCACAGCATAAAAGAGTCAGAACTAGCGCATTGACTAAAAATATTGCCTACTTTTCAGCGCTATATAAAAGCATTAAAGAATCAAAACATTCAATTATATGGCAAATTATGATAATAATTTTATCAACCGTAAATTGTTTATTGTTTAATGTATATTGTTTATTTTTTCATTTGATTGCCTGCATAGTTAAAACATTGTTGCAATGCCAATAAATGCATGTGAAAATAGAGAACAAACACAAAATACAAAACACAAAACACAAAACACAAAATGCAAAATATAAAATGCAAAATGCAAAGTCAATGGCAAATGAAAAAAACTCTTCAATAAAAAACAGCGAAAAATAAACCAAAAATATAAAAAAAAGAGACAAAAACAAAAAAGGACTAAAAGCGGACAGCATCAAAGTCGAACAAAACAAAATGCGGAAAAAAATGCCAGACCATTGGGTTGGGTACTGGTTGCGATGAGGAGTGAAGTAGCCAGTGAATTTGGGGGCGGCAGAGGCTAACACGACGTTGGCAGCGAAAAAAATTCTGTGCGTTTATATAGCTCTGTGTGTGTGTGCTTGTATGTATGTCCGCTTGTGTGCGTAAGCAATATTCCCCTTTTTTAAATTTTTTACACAGAATTTTTTGCGCGTTTTTTAGAGCCCATCGTTGGCTCCAAACTTTCCCCCATTCCAAATTGAGTTTGGGTCAATGTTGACGGCGGCTTTTCGTTGTTGTTGTCGTTGTTTTGGCGTTGCTCTGTCAGGTGGCTGCGATGCTGGCAGCGCAGTCGCTACGAACAGCGCAGCATTTGAATAGCGCCAGCAGCGACGCCGCCTATGCAACGATAACTTTTTTCTGTTTTTTTTTTTTGTGAAAGTGTGAGCGCTTGTTTATAAGTGTGTGTGTGTGTGTGTGTGTGCGTGGTATTTTTTTACCCGTTTAGTTTGTTGTTGTTGTTGTCGCTGGCATTTTTTTTACGAAGTCGCCGTTGCCAGGTTGTATATGTATGTGTGTGTGAGTGCGCGCTAACGCTTGCCCCTTTTCTATGTGTTAATGTTGTTGCTGTTGTTGTAATTCTGTCAGTCGGCCGACGGCGGCCTTTAGTAAGCCAGGCCGCCACCCACCCACACACATACAAATACATGGAAACACACAACTACATTTTGTTGCTGCTGCTGCTGCTGCTGCGTTTTGAAGCGCAATTGCGTTTGTGTTAGTGCGCGTTTTGTCTGTCTGGTGCCTTCTCTTGCCTGTCGATGCCGCCGCCGCCGCCGCCGCCACCGCTGCTGCCGCATCTGCAGCTGTGTGCGTCGCTTTGCATCTGTCTATTTGTGTGTGTGTCTGTGTGTGTGTGTGTGTGTGTGTGTGTATGTGCGACCCCCCAAAAATATATTGTTTCAGATTTTTTCATCATCGCTTTAGTTGAGTTTTTACATTGGTGACGGATCGTGCTCTCGGTTTCGGCACGCTCCACGATTTGATGCTCGCGTTTGATACTCGACGCTTAATACTGTATGCCCGATAGAGCAAAGCGCGCGACTTTAGTTCAGCTGTGTGTTTTTGTGTGTGCGCAACATGTTCCTTGAGACGCCGCCAATAAAAGTAACAACAACGATAACTACAACGAAAACAATAACAACATCACAAGCCACTGCCACAGCCACAGCCACAGTCACAACAAACAACGTGCAACGTCTTCGGCTGGCATCGGAATCGTTGCCGTTGCCGTTGCCGTTGTCCTTGGCCAAGGCTAAGAAAGTATAGCAATAACTACAAAAAAAAAAAAACAAAAAAAAAATAAAGAAGAAAACTGAAACACATATAAAAAACTTGAACTCGCACTTGACTCGGTTACGGTATCCGTTTCCGGTAAAATGTGTGCGCGCTTTTAGCTATTTCCGCTTGTTTCCTTTCGATTCAACACCAACTTTTGTTTATTTATTGCTTCAAAAAAATAAACAAAGATATATTGTGTGTGCGTGTGTGGTTCTTTACTTATAAAGTATATCTTTAAGATACGCTAGTCTTTCAAATCAAGTTGTGAATGTCATGTTTTAAAGCTTCAAGCAGAAAGTCAAGCAGACAAGTAGTTAGCTTTGTCTTACTATGTTAATGACTGCAAGTGTATGTGTATGTGTGTGTGTGTGTCCTCATTTTTATCTATATAAATAATAAATGTTCTTTCTGTGCTCCTGTCATCCGTATTTGTGTGCATAAATACCAGCTGTTCCTTAGGTTCAATATCAAGGTCAGATTATTCTTAAGTTTTTCTAACCTATTAAATGCCGACGGTTCAATAATTTACTTTTGCCTTCACCCTAATCATCCTGTACTTTCTTTTTGTTCATAATAATAATTGATATGTTTCAAATAATAATTAAAAGATATTTAAAGTCTTCTAGATAAAAAATTTCGAAATAGAATTCAATGTTAAACTGGTTCTAAAATATCTAGATTTAGAGTAAAGTTCAAATTAGTTCAAGACAATTTATTGCAAACTAATTTTAAAGTGTATAAATATAATTATTATAATATATAAGCCATTTTATAGTCGTTACAGTGATTATAATTGGATCTCTCAAAACTTTTATAATTTTCCTTATATGCATCAAGTGATTTTGATTAGAATTATTCAATTTAAAAATATTAAAATATTATAATATTAAAATATTACTTTAAACAGTTTTAATTAACAAATCAAAAATAAAATAAACTAAAGTTTATATAAACTAAAGTATTAAAAACGCAATTATTTTGTGGTTAAAATGTTAATAGACTGATTAACTACTGAAGTAAAAGTCTTTTCTCAAAATATCAATTTATTCTCTAATTACAACTGCATAATATTTTAATTTATTATAGTAAATAAATTATATACAATATTTAATTGTATTTTCTGCTATAGAAGAAAATTTGAAGCATTTCTTATTAAAAAATTGATGAATGATTTACCTTATTTTAAGGAAAACTATTCCAAACAATATTAAGAACACTTCTATTTTTTAAATTTTTTATTGATATTTATATTTCAAATATTTCCGTATATTTCAATTACCTACAGCAGTTTTTGTCTAAAAGTTTTGAACTCTTTGCAGTTTTTGAAAAGCATTCAAAATCTATATACAAGTCATTTACCATAAATATAAGCACTCATCTTTAATCATATTATGATTAAATGTCCTCACCTAGAACTCTCACTTATTACTTTACAGATCACTCAAGAAACCTGTTATTATACAATGTATTTAGTAAATATTAACCTAATATTTATATTCATTCATTTGTTATATACATACATAAATGATCTCAGGCTCGATTACCTTGTTCGTTGAGCAACCTTTTTGAGCTGCCTTCACAGTGCAACTGTGAGTTTTGAAAACTCATTCAGGCTTAAACTAATTGGAAGAATCCAAACACCTGATTAACAAACTGTATCACAGACTTAATTCGAGTTTAAGCTTGAGCTAAAGCACGCATAATGATACTCATAGGGTCCTGGATTGGGTCTGAGGTGTAATTTGATATACTGAGAAGATGCTCAGTTAGCGCCATACAAATTGTGGCTTCAGACCGTTAATAAGACAGATGCTAAAAGCTCTTCCACTGTCATACATACACACTATTCTATACACACACACAAAGCATCCTTAGGAGCATTTTACATAATATGAAAAACAGGCAGAGATCAGTTAACCAAAGACAATTGCGGCGTTCAGACGGTTGGTCAATGCAAACGGAAAGTTTCGGTCGTACGCATCTAATAATTATTATATATATATTAATTAATATAATTTTTAATTAGACTAGGTCGTCGAAAATTAATTGCATATTTGAAACGCTGTTAAATTAATTAGTGATTAGTGCGTATAAGCAAAATATAACAAAAACAAAAAAAAAATGCAATAGCAAATGTGAAATTAAATATCATTAAAATGCATACAAAACGGGATAAAAAAATTATAATTATAAATAAAAAAATTAAAATAATACAAATTTGTGGATCATATAACACCAGCCAATGCATTTTTCATCAACTTACAACAAGTTAAACATACCCAGAAGTGGGGAAAGAAAAAAAAAACTCATCGAAAAGGAACTATTTTTATGATTTTGTGAAACTCAATAAAAAAAATCTAGAGTGTAGAATGACAACACATTAATCAAGCAAAACATAAATGAATATGAATAATAAAGGAGCGTGAAAAAAAATATATATATATATTTTTCACTTTTTCAATTAATAGCAAACAAAAAAAATAATAATAATAATAATAAAGAGAGTTTGAGCATTGTGGCATAGGCTCGAAATTCTCGCCAAACCGCTAAATGTTAATTAGTTAAAAGCCCCAACTATGCATTAACCCACACACAACCCACAGGCATACACTTATGCACTCCCACAAGGATATAAACCAAAATGTATTCCCCTATTTTTTTATATTTTTTTCATTTTTTTTTTTAACGATTTCTTTGTTAATTGAGTTTTAGGAATGAGTTACATTATGTGCAAATTATATAGATATATGAATTGTCGAATACATATACATATATGCATTTGTATACTCAACCCACACTTATATATTTCTATATATATATATTTTATATGACAGAAACCTGCAGGTCAAAACGAAAAACAAGCAAGATAAAGAAAAAATACATATACATTTAGCTAACAATACAAAAAAAGAAAAAAAATTATAAATAAATAATAAAAAATCCAAAAGTTTGCATCATATAAAAATATACATTATCTGCATTATCTCTGCTAGTTTTGTGGTGTAGGTTTGCATTTTATTTACCTTTATATATTTGCAGATTTTCTGCTTCATTTGTACAACTAATAAAGTACAGTAAAACAGTTTACAAATTTATTCATTTTATTTATTTCATTATTTAATTCAAAATTCATGACTTCTTGCACTCCGTACTTAACTTTTTATAAGTTTTATCTGCGACTTATAGACAGTTCAAGCCATTCGATGAGGTATTTTAAATTGGATTATTAGACATATTTTAGAAGATATGCCAAGATATGTCAAATATAATCATTAAAAATACAATAAATAAAAAAATTAAATAAATACTTAGAAATATTTTATATCTATTGCTAAATGCAGTCTTGAAATATTTAAAATTAAAAAAAAAAAAAAAAAAATGGAATTAAGTAATATAAAGTATATTCGATACTCAAAGATTATTATTCAACTTAATCAAATTAAAATAAATTTCATATTTTTCTGGGTTTCTACGATGCTTAGAATATTTATTCAATGAAATATACAAAAAAGAAATAATTTATATAAAATATAGTTTCATATTTCCTTCATATGCCATTACCTATCAATTAGATTTTTATACTTAAATCTATTACACATATTAATTAATTTTATAATAGCCAATGAAAGTTTTTATATTAAATTACATGTTAAAAGTGCATGGAAACGTTTGCATTATTTTTGATATGAAAATCTAACCCACAAAATATTTATTCAAGGTCAATGTTGTGAATTGTCAAACGAACTTGAATTTCTATCTAAACATAAAATAAACAAAATCACTCACGTTCACTCATGTTCACTCGCTTACTCACATGTATGAGTATCAAAAATCAACAATCACATAGTAAAAAAATATGCAACAAATGAATGAATAACGAGTATTCGTGGCGTTTAGAAAAACAATAAAAGAAAAACAGCAAAAAGTGGAGCAATACAAATAGAAATAGAATAAAATAAAAACTAAGAGGACTTTCACCTGACAAATACGCAGAACGTCTGCTGCTTGTCTGCCCTCCAATGACTTGTCCTTCAACAAAAAAAATAAAAACAAAAATAAAAATAAAAGAATTGCGGCTAACTGAAAAAAATATTATGCCCTATGCATATAAAAATAAAGTATAAAAAAAAAAATAGAAAAAAATGCAGACAAATACAGTCAGAAACAGAGGAAAACATTTACACAAATAGCGGATTTTATATATAGAAAAAAAATCTAATCGAAGCACACAAAATCGAGCAAAGAAAATGCTCAAATTGAAAAGCTTAACGCCCGCCATGGGGTAGCAGCGAAAAATCTGAAAAGTCAAATGCGTGGTAAAAAAATATTTCCGCTGCTAAAAAAAAAAAAAACCAAAAAATAAAATATAAAGGAAACAAAAAAATGTCTGCGGGCAGAACGTAACGAAGCAATTGAAAATGCAAAATGAAAAGCGTAAAGTGAAAATGTAAAATGAAAAAAAAAATATGACGTTAGAGTTAGGACAAGCAAAACAACAACAACAAGAATAAAATAAAAAATAAAATAAAATAAAATAAAATTCTTCCCAAACTGCAGAGTGCAGCGAGTCGAGTCAAAATCGTTTTTGCGGTCTCCTATCACAGATTCTGCATTCATCTTTTTTTCTTTTTAGTTTTTTTTTTTTTGCATACCTAACAAAATTTATTGGTGAAAGTTTAGAAGACGAAAAAAAATTGCAGGGTATACATTTTTTAAAGTATATGCAACAGGCTAGATAAATCTCTAAGAATACAACAACATTGCTTACTTAATGCAGCTTTTTGAGGGCAAAGGACTAGGCCAATCAGGACTAGGCCTTTTTTCCTGTAAAGCCAGTTGAATTGTTCCTAGGCCTAATCATAATTTTATAGATATATGATATATTTATTTATCTGAATTAAAAGTGCAGCAAATAGAAGCATCTAGAATCATATTAACAACATCAAATGAAGAGATAATAAGAAGAGAATATCTATATGTGTATGAAGTTCAATTAGACTCTTGATTAAGTTGTTTATAGCAGACTTTTCTGTATGGCTAACTGCATTTAGCTATAATATTTTTATATAAACTTTTGTTAAAATTGTTTATAAAATAATTCAATAAAAATAAACGCAGTTTTCATGCTCCGTAAAGCAACTTATATATATATAAATATATAAATTCTGGTGATTGTTTCTTATAGTTTTAACTTTGTGCTAAAGACTTAATTTAAACAAAAAGAGAAACAAGGAATATAAATAAATAAAAACAAATAAATAAAATTTAACTAAATGGAGGGACGTTTGATTGAGTACCGCCCAGTTGGCGGTGGACTTGACTACCATCACAATTCACCTTTAATTGGTGAGATACCACCAGCTGGTGGCGATTACAGTCATGCCGTGCATCGATCGATTGATCATCTGCGTAATAGCTTGAACGAACGTGTTGCTCTTGGACCACTTAGTGTATTCTCTAATACACCTGATTTACGCAGTTCGGTGCTTAGTTATAGCCAACAGCCGCTGCCGCATCCACATACTCTTACGCATTCGCATTCCCAGCAACCACAACAACAGCAGCAACAGCAGCAGCAACAGCAACAACAGCACCAATATCATTTAAGTGGCAGTGAAGAGTCAGTACATCAGCCGAAATCCAATATTGAAGTGAACAGCAATATTGCCATAGCCGACGGCATTGGCAACAGCTCCAAACTAGTTAACGATGCCGCCGTCAGCAGCAGTAGCAGCAGCGGTGGCACCAGCACTGCAGCACCTACAGGCTCGACAAGAGGTCGAAAATCCCGCATATATCCCAATCCCAATCAGCACATTGTGGTGACCAGTAACAGTGTGGATAATGGTGGAATACGTATGCAAAATGCTACCAACAATGATCGCAATGCACAGAATTCTAATGCAAATGGAAATTCAAATCCAAATCAAAACCCAAATCCTCTTCCCAGTACATCAACAGTTAGTGGCAGCGTTTCCAGTGGCAATGGCATATCTTCCTCAACTAGCTCACCGCATCATATGTCACAAGATGTAAAAGATACCAAGGTGATAATCTGGTTGTGGTTAAGGGGTGGGGGGTTACTTGAAAGTAACAAGCAACAAAAGCAACAAAATTCTTAAATTTTCTATTAATTTTGTAACCAACTAAGTTAATTCTCAGTCTAAAAAAAAACCAATTAATTTATTACAGATATTTAGCTCTAAGGCAGATTTGCAACTTCATACCCAAATACATATGCGGGAGGCGAAACCATACAAGTGCCCGCAATGCTCCAAAGCATTTGCCAATTCCTCCTATCTGTCCCAGCACACCCGCATCCATTTAGGCCTCAAGCCGTACCGCTGCGAGATTTGTCAGCGCAAATTCACCCAGTTGTCACATTTGCAACAACACATACGTACACACACCGGTGACAAGCCGTATAAGTGTCGGCATCCTGGCTGTCAGAAGGCTTTCTCCCAGCTGTCCAATCTGCAGTCGCATTCGCGTTGTCATCAGACGGATAAACCGTTTAAATGCAACTCCTGTTACAAGTGCTTCTCGGATGAGCCATCTCTGCTAGAGCATATACCGAAGCATAAGGAGTCCAAGCATTTAAAGACGCACATATGCCAGTACTGTGGCAAGTCGTACACCCAGGAAACCTACTTGACTAAACACATGCAGAAACATGCTGAGCGTACGGATAAGCGACCGCCAATTGCAGCTGGAAGTGCAGCTGCAGTTGCTGCTGCTGCAGCTGCCGGAAATCCCGGCAATGCTCCACCAGCGCCAGCAAATAATTCACAGCATCAGCGTAACAGTTTGGTGTTGCCACCAGTTTCGATAGCACCTAGCGACAACTATTGGCCTAAGGTAAGCCCGGACTCGGCGGCTGCTGCCAATGCAATGGAAGTTATGCATCAGCAGCAACAACAGCAGCAACAACAGCAGCAACAGCAACAACAACAACAACAGCAGCAACAACAACAGCCACATCATCATCATACGCAACTCGGTGTACCACCGCAGCAACATGGCCCGCCCCAACAGCAGCAACAGCCGCAACATCACCACCCACAGCAGCAGCAACAACAACAACCACCGCCCCAACATAGTATGGAGGCACACTATGTACAGCCACCGGCACCAAACAGTGGACAAAGCAATGGCCATGGGCCGGAGCAACTTCCACATCAACCACATCATCGCATCATGCCCGATCCAGTACGTGAGGATATTGGTAAGAAAAATCTCTGTTCCCGTCAAACAAAGGCAAGCTTTACAACTTATATCTTATCCACAGTCTCTACACCCAGTACCGTTGGACCCTATGATGCAGCATCTATAGCAAAATCCACCAGTAATTCGGCATTTACGCCGATCAATTCAATGCCCCCACACCTAAACTCGTTGAGCCACCATCCCATGGCACAACGTCCATATCTCTACGATGCCATCAGTTTCCCCAACAAAAATGTCAACCAAAACAATGCCAATGCCTTTCCCAATCAGCTAATCTCGTTACATCAGATACGAAACTATGCCCACCAGCCGGCAGGGCTAATGGCCGGAGAGCATTTGTTGGGCGTAAGCGTTGGGCCTGGCAAGGACAAAGGATAGCTAACGTCGTACTTTTAAGTTGGTCCGGCGACCCCTACAATTTCCTCTAGTTACTTTACCTTTATATTATAAAATCGTTTTCTATACTCATATATATTTATATATACGAGTTTAGAACGATAATATGTGTATATATAAGTATATATATATACATATACCAATGTGTTGACCGCCGATTTGTATGCAATACGAGCCAAGGCCCGTTTATTAGTTTCTATATGATAAAAAAAAATCGCGTATCCTGTACAGTATTAATTTGTAATTAGTCCTAGTAAGTATTCTGTTTAACATAACACATACACAAAAGGATATGATTTAAGTAACATAACTATTTAGTTTAGTTTGATAAATAACTCCTTAAAGAAACTATTAATTGCCAATTATACGTAATACTTATTTTAATTAAATATACCGTCCAATTATTTTTTATTTTTATTTCAATTAATCACTTCAAGGATTTATATACTCACATTAAATTTCTGGGTAGCCAACGGAAAGTTGCTTAAAAATAGTTTACAAATTATATACCCCGCGCAGAATTTTTAGAGTATGTCAAAAATTTGCAAGATCTTAACAGGTAATTGAGAATATATAATGTGGTCGGACATTTTCATTCCAACACTTTGATATCAAAAGTTCTATATTGCAATTTATTTAAAATTCAGAAAACTATTTAAATATTTAATAAAAAATTAATTTATTTCTTTTAGTTTTATGTTCTGTAATTTTCAATTGTATAAAAAGAAATTTTCTATTTTATTTCTTAACTTCGTTTTAACGGTTCTAATAATTAACATTTGATTATGCTTTAAGCATTGAAAATGTGAATTTGAATTTGTAAATATATATATTTAGCTTGCATGTATTTAAGATATAGTTTTATTCCTGCAACAGATCTCGCAGTTAAGCTTAAAATATATATATACATATATATATATATATATATATATATACAAAAAAAAATCAAACAAAATTTTAATAATAATAATTTATAATCAAATCAATGGCGAAACTCTTTAAGATATGTACATATACAACTACTAAGTTTAAAGATGACACAAAAAGATATAAAAATAAGTAAATTTAATTCACCTATCCCGTCGTATTGAATTTGAATATTTCTTAAAGAAATTAATCAATGCAAGAAAACTATAAAAAAAAAAAATATATGTGTATAAAAAACAAAGATTTAAACATAACAAATATTCATCTGTTTACAAACTACAATTGAAACTATGCGATAGATAACAAAATACTATTTTGACCTTACTTTGAACTATAAAATTTTGAAATGTTTATAGTTGCAGTATGAAACAATTGGGAAATCTGTTGGAAAAAAATATTACAAAAATTATAAATAAAAAATTAAAAGAAAATTTTTGGTAAGACTGAAGTGATCAAGAGCAAAATTAGAATTCAAAAGTTTATATGTTTTTACAAAATTAAGAGGAAAAATTATTAACTAAAAAAAAAAAAACCGGGCGTGTACCAAGATTCATATAAAGTATGAAAATAAATTTACTGTACGAAAATATTTCATAAAAATTAATTAAAATTTAAATAGCTAGTATTTAATTCCATAATCTCAATGTTAATATGCAAAGAAATTTAAAAACTGTAATAAAAATAAAATACTAAAAAAAAAACTACTCTTAAGCATAGCAAATTGGGGATGTTTTAAACCTGTATCATAAACATCAGCAATAATATAAAATTTAAATATAAATAATAATATTTCATAATAATTGAAAGTTGAGAAGTGTATATCCTTCATACCCGTACATACGTACATATGTAACTTGCCAATAGTAGATATTATATATAAGTGTGTGTTTCAGTTATTGTAAATTCAGATTTATTTTTAGATCATAAATCAAATCATAATAAAATGAATTAAATGTTTAAAAAATATCTTCGCTCATATTAATAACATTTATAATATTTTTAAGTATTGAATTAATAGTTTGCGTACTATTTTTATTGGTAACAATATGCGTTAAATATTGTTCGCCATTTTTTTCAATGGTCAAACGCTCCCCCAAAAGATTTGTATTGTATTCAGCTTGGATAACATCTTGATCTGCATCCATGTCCAAGCAAATCGGTTTTACCTTGTCACTAAACTCGAACGGCTTTACCAGAGTAAGAAGGGCCATGTTAAACATTGTTTCCGAGCTGTAACACAAATATAAATAGAAATATTAAGGCTTACATTCTGTTCAGGTATTAATATGTATTATGCTATACGCACGTGTTAAAACACAGAATATTGTGCAGTTCATAGCCATGTTCCTCGTTCTCTGTAAATGATATAGTATGGCTCCCCTCAGCAATTGAGTAGTACAGATTCTTATGTGGATCGTCCATATGATCAGCAAAACAATCGTTGGCAGTTATTACAACATAAGCAGATAGAATCGTACCAATACATTTAAAGTTATAGATGGGTACAGTATTTGATTTACGCTGAAAAATGCTAACTGTCCATGGCGTTATATTTTTATGGAACTTGGAGGAACTACCACAAATGGGATAGCATATGGGATTTTGTAAATTTCTGTGCCATACACCATTTTTACAAATATGTTGGCCACTGTTATGATTATCATCGGCTGTGTATCCAGGTGCACAACTTACATCCACAATTGTTGAGTTGCTGTACTTATTTTGATTACAGTCAAGCCAATTACCATCAAAATGACACTTAGCCTGATAGGCAACATTGCGCAAATCTTTTAATTGAATGCATTCAGGTATACAATATGGCCAACTTTCCGTCCATTTTTGATTTTGGCATACATTGATATTGGTATTAGAATACATTTCGTAGCCGTCCTGGCAAGTGATTAATACAATTGTCTTATCTTTAACTATCGCATTCTTTGCATAGGTAAACTCTGAAAAATAATCCGTAACAATCAAGTTCGGAAGATCGTCTATAACACAGGTACTAGTATCACTATTATTCCAAAAGTTGTGATGAAATTTATCAGTTTCTTCTTCAATTTTTGATGTTTGGCATATTTCAGGATCTTCATCGCTGCTATCCCCACAGTCAATAACATAATCACAGAACTTATCACGGCTGATGCAGCCTCCATTTTGACATTGTACCCAATTATATGGGCAAGTATTGTCTGTGCATATCAATGAACATTCATCCATATTGTTCTTGCAGTCCCTTATGCCATCACAAATCTGACTCCATTTTAAACATTTCTTTGAATCGGAACATTGATAAGCATACGAATGACTGATAACGAAAATTAATTATATTTTTATTTAATATAAGAAAATAATAAGTAACTTACTCGCAATCACCACGCAGCTCCGTTAGCAGTTGAAGACTTGACTCAGTGGTACACAAATATGTATTTTCATCGCTTCCATCAGAGCAATCTTTCTTTCCATCGCATTTGAGAGTTCCATTTATACATCCCCCATAATTACACCTAAACTGATCTAATTCACATGTTGTATTGTAACAAGCTACAAACGTTTCATCACTGCCATCATTACAATCCTTGTTACCATTGCACTGTAACCCCGGCTTAATGCACTCTCTATTTTTGCACATAAATTGGTTATCAGGGCATCTTAGTTGTCCAGTTACTGGTTTTCAGAAAAAGAAAAAGAGAGAATTCATATTTCCAATTAGCAATTTTCATTAAATCCGTAATATATAATTAAATCAACAAATATAGTAAGTCCCAGCTTTACGCATATTATACCTTTCATCCGTTTTAATTCCATTATTGTGTCCATATAAATTCATTCTTACTTCAATGTAGTTCAATTATCTTTCATACTCCTTTAAAGGATCTATTCTATTATCTCATTTAAAGATAGATTTATGTTTTCTACAAATGATTGTCAAACGAGCTTTTACTGTTTACAGTATTCATGTACTATTCATATACGTGAACTTATAATCATGGTCAATGCTTATCACATTACCTAGGTCATAGATCTGTCGCTAGCATAATTATATACTTATGCATAGCATTATATATTGCAAAACTATTAATTTTCATATTTTTTTAGTATTTATATTTGAAAATAATCATACCTAGTTGAAACAAAACCAATACAAGCACAGTTTTTACCACCATTATTAAAATATCACTGGTAACACTTCAGCTCCCGTCTGTCGACGTCTCAATTCTGATTTCTAACCTAGAAAATAATTTTAAACATATACACAATCGAAATCGATAATTTATTTCTGCTGTGAAGTGTTGCATTTGGAATTTTTTATACCCAGAGGTTATTTTTTAAACTTTTATGCAGTATATTTCTATATATATACATACAGTACTGAAAGTATTAAAATTTGAGAGACGATTCGGGAAGCCAATCAATACTAAATTTCCATTAGTTTGCTTCAATATATGCATAGAATATTTTAAAAATTATGACATTCAGAAGGTGAATTCAATATATATTTCCTTTATTTATGAAATATTGACATTTGACTTAATATATTCAATTATATAACTACATTTGTCATATCAGAATTAATTGGTCTTAAAAATGAAATTATGTTATATTTAACTAATTCGCCAGACACAATATATTTCAGGGTATATAGATCATCGATCTTCTCATACAATCCTTCACCAAGCTGACTCTCGTTAAAGACACCCGGCAATATATCTTCTTCATTATTTGTTCCCAAACAAATAGGACGGACCTTGGCTCCAAATTTAAAGGGCTTTACCAGTTTTAGTATGACCATCTGAGTTTTTCGACTGTAAAACAAATACATAAATTTATATACAAATAATTAAAAAAAAAAATTATAATAAAATAAACAAATAAATACTAAAAAAAAAATTATTCAAAAAAAAACAAATAAAATTCATAAATTAAAATATAGTACATACTCGTTTAAGGTGTACACATTAACTTTTGCTATATTGTGAAGATTATAACCATGGTTGTCACTGGTTAAAAAGTTTTCAGTATGGTTTCCTTCGGCAATGATGTAGAAGAGATGTTTATTTGAAGTAATTAAAGGGTCCTCAATACATTTAGGAGCAGTAATAACAATATAAGGTGATAGAATTGTACCAAAGCATTGATAATACGACTCATTGGAATTACGTTTAAATATGCTAACTGTCCATGGTATTAAATCAGGATGATGCTTTAATATAGTACCACAAATGGGCTCACACGTTGGATTATTATTTATAACGTTCCAAGTACCATTGCTATTGCATATATGTCGACCAGGCTCATTTAATGATAGTTTCCTTTCGTATCCAGGAGCACAGTCTACTAATACACTAGTACCTTCAAAGAGTATATTATTCTCGCAATCAACAACTTTTTCATTGGAGATACACTGGGTTATATATTTAACATTACGTATATCTGGCAATTGATCGCATGCAGCTACACAGTTTTGAAATTCATAAACCCATCTGGTATTACGACATTTGTTAATAACAGATTCAATCAGATAGTAATTATTATCACAACTGATGCTAACAATGACTCCATCGTTAACCCCACTACTATTCCTTAAATTAACTTTACTATTGAAATATTCTTCAACAGACGTGACCTTATTTAAGTTCAGAGGGCACACATTTGTCGTCCATATAGCTGGAACATATGTTGTCGGAATTTTCTCGATAGCTATGTTTACATCCAGATTATCAATAGAACTATTTTTTTTTGTATTATCCAACTTTTCAATATCCGGATTTTTTTCAATCGGTGTGTCTTCTAAGATCACCTGTAAATCATCCAATCCATTATTTTCATTTGTTTTCTTGTCGCATATTTCGGGAAGTTCATCGCTACCATCTGAACAGTCATTAATCTGATTACAAAATAATTGACGTTCAATGCAGGCACCATTCTGACATTTAAACGCATTTACAGAGCATATACCACTTCCACAAAGATCTGGTAACTCATCCTCGTTATTTGGACAATCTCTCTTGCCATTACAAAGCTTACTCCATTTTAAACATGCTTGATTCGAAGGACATTGAAAAGCGTGTTTTTTACTATGATCAGACAGACAAAGACATTTTTTTTTTATAAATCATAAATAAAGTTTTCAATATTTCACCTGCAGTCTCCACGCAATTTAGTAATCCATATTTTCACGTTAGTAGATAGACATAAATGATTGTTTTCGTCGCTTCCATCAGAGCAATCTTTCTTTCCATCGCATTTGAGAGTTCCATTTATACATCCCCCATAATTACACCTAAACTTATTTGATGCACATTTATTGTTGTAACAAGTTACAAAGGATTCATCACTTTCATCATTACAATCCTTGTTACCATCGCACTGTAATCCCAAGCTAATGCACTCTCGATTTTTGCACCTAAATTGGTTTTCAAGGCACCTAAGTTGTCCAGTTACTGATTAACAGAAAGAGAGAAAGTGAGAGTAATTCAGAAAAAAATGAGAGTGATATTTTTGCAACATATCAATTAAAATCTGCAATTGATTCGATTCTCTCAGAGTTTTCAATATATAGCTTAACGATACCGCGTTTAACGGTGTACTAATATATTTATGCGAATAACTTAAATACAACTCAGTCTATTCGAGGGAGAGAAATAGACAGAAAAAAATAATACGCGAACTTTTAATCATTGTCAATGCTTATCGCTATATGTGGGTCATAGACCTGTGGCTAGCATAATTTTATACTTATGCATAGCATTTTTAATTATTTAATTATAGTATTTTCTAATTTTATTATAGTATTTATATTTCAAAGTAGTCATACCCAATTGAATCGAAACCAATAGGAACAGAGCTTTCAACAACATCTTCAACTATCACTGTTGATTGTTAACAGTTCAAACACGTATTATTCCTAGACTATAATCTGAAATATAAATAGGCAACAGATGAACTTGGAAAACGACAATCGATAGCAAATATGTGAAGGGTTGCAATGTGCTATAAAATCGAAAATAATTCTAGAACTAATAAATAATTAAAAAATAAAATTCTTTTATTATTTTTGTTTATATAGTATGTTTCCTTTTTTTTATTACTGAAATAAACCATTCATTCTGTTTATGCCATTCTTTTTACATACGTTTCTTTATGTAATTATGATCATACATAAATTATATGTATACAATTAGTACATTTATAATCATGATTTATACATCAGTATATACTTTTTATTAATATATTTATATATTAATATATATATTTATATATATATATAATTCAATTTATATAAATTCAATGTATATGAATATCTGCTTATTTATTTATTGTATTCACTTTAGACGAATTGAAGTTTGATTATGGACACAAATTGAGATTTTTTAGATTTGATGGTTATATTTATATATGTGTGGTATATTTTGTGCTCGCATTAATTATGTATTTTTTATGCTTTCATTTTAATATTGTTTTTTCTTAACATTTTACAAAATATAGCAGATAGGAGCTGAATTTTAATTATGTGCCATATATATATATATATATATATATATATATAGTCATATGTTTGAATATATATATATAGATAAAGACATATTATATCTTTATAAACTGAATGTTTTGCGGTATAAGCTTTGCTTAGTTAGAACTATATAGAACTATATGTTCTTAGGGTTACAAATATATCAGAATTAGTTAGTTATATTTTGGGTTCTGCTTTTATTTTTTGAGCTATGTATCCTTACATGTTGTATGCCTATATTATATAATTAATTGTTGCTCTACAATTGTTATTTTTTTTATTTTTTTTTTTTTGGTATTTTAATTTTATTTTATTATTTTTTTTTTTTTTGTTTTGCATTTCTTATAAGTAATATTCTATTGTGTTGTATAGTTTTTGGGTTTTGAATTTTTCGTTCTTTTTGTGTGTGATTTTGTAGCTCTTTGGTGCCTAAGCAATTTGCTGCGTGTTCTCTCAATATATCAATTATTTTGCTTTTTTATTTTTGATTTGATTTATAGTTTTTTTTTTTTTAGTTTTTTTTTTTGTTAGTAAGTATACGTATATGTGCCCACATATAAAGATAAAAGCAAGAAGCGATTTGCTTAAATCACTTAAATTTTTCTGTAATGTTCTAATTAATAATTATTTTTCATTTCGTATGTGTTTTTTTTTTTTTTTGGTGTTTTGCATATATGAAAATTAAATATAATTTATCGCTTAAAACGTAGAGATTACATAGTAAAAACATTAAATTAAAACACATGTATACATAAAAAGTAATTTGTTTTATCAGTTAATTAAAAAACAAATACTATATGCCATCATGTATTTATGGTGGGTGGGCCTGGTTATCATATGGACTTAAAACAAATTTAGTTTCAGGTAATATGTAATTGTTTAAAGTATAACAAAATAATATTATGGCTTGATGAGAATTTTTTCTTAATTTTTTTAAGTCACACAAAGCCCAATTTGAAGTTATGATTATTGTACAGCAATAAAATAAATGTTATTTAATCATACATTATGTGTACCTGTTTTATATGTCATGATAATAATTTGTTATCTTACAATTAGATGCATCGTTTTACATACTAAACATTTTCTAATACATTTAATTTACCATTTTTTTTCTCCCTTTCATATATATATATATATTTGTTTCAAGCATTACACACAAATAATTTCTTTGTGTTTATTTCCCTTCACATAGTTCTTTTAGCGTTACTTTAACAGAAAGCAACAAAACGGAAACAAACAAAAATTCAAAATAAATTGAGCACAAAACTCGTATAAATTAAATTGAATAAAATTCAAGAAAATTTCAAATATATCCACAATAATACGCATAATATATAATCGAATTTATAAGATAGTATAAGAATGCATCCAAGAAGAACTTAACAAATCAAATTTTTTTTTGATTCAATCATTTACTCATTCAATTTGTGCCATTCAGCTATTTGGCGACGTGGTGAATTGCATACCTCATTCCAGTGATTCAGAGCGGTGCTGCTGGAGGTGGGTCCACCCAATTCAAGTCGTCCAATAACCTGTGATTAGAAGTGAGTTGAGTTTGAGGGCATGTGGAGTGACTAATGCATTGTATGGGCTTACCTCATTTTTGGTCACGCGATCCCAATCGAGTAGCATCAGCTCTAGTGAGACACCCTCCAAGGTGGCGCCAGTGCCCTATAAGAGGTGCCACAGTGATAGCTGTACTATATGCGCAATTAGTTAGTATAAAGAACTTACCTCTACAGCGGGTATATCAAAAGCGAAGCTTTCATTAAAGACAGGACTTAAAGTGCGCTTCTTGACATGTGTCTTCTTCTTAGCAATGCGCTGTCCATTGAAAAGTAAATAGATTTTAACATAAGGATCAGCCAAGCCAGTGACATCCATGCGTGGAAGATTGCGTGCCTTTAGTAGTACAACGGTCAAGCGTCCGGCTGCCGGTTGCCAGCAGAGTGAGATGAGCAATTCGCCACGTCCTTGGGCGCGTATCTTGAGGCTACGTGGTTGTATTTCCTTGCTAATAGATAGCGCCTCCTTCGATATATCGCCAATCTCAATGGAAGACAATGGGCAGACAACTTCACCAATAACATCATCACGCGAATACCGATCAAAGCTGAGTATCACAAAGTGTAGACTCATATTCTGTAAATCATTCATATTCAGGCCGTAGAAGGTAAAATCCTCATCATAAACAGGATTGCGTGTATTCCGCACCACACGTGTCTTAACCTTATGTTGTTTTTCCGGTAACAATTGTAGCTTCACATACGGATCAGTTGCTGCCTGAGTACGTCCATTCATGCCTGTGGGTATATCTCCAGTGCCACTGTTTGCGCTCTTGCAAGGCAGACCACGGCAACGTATTATGGATACCATTAGAGCATTACGTTCAGCCAAGTACCGGAGCTTAAAGTAAATAGTTCCCAATTTGCCATATTGATCAACAATGGTTACATCCTTGCCATTAACCTGTGTATCATCCAATGTTATTGTCACATTGCCATTAGCAATTGTCTCCACCGACGATTGATGATGGTTATTTTGCTTAGCAATATTGTCGACCACATTAAGCTTGTTTGAATGTTGTGCTTGTAACGGCTGTTGTGGCTGTGACTCATCTTCCTCAGTATATTTCATATTCTGTGGTGCTATGGGCGATGTCGATTGATCTTGCATAGGTGATAGCAAACCCATTTGCTTGCCACCTGTGGGTGATGGGGATTTCTTTAGATAATGCGGCGGTTGTCCACTTGGCGAGCGCACTGCAGTCGGACGTCGAGTAGGTTGGAATGGAAACGATGGGTCATGATGGTTCAGCTTCTTGTTACGTATGCGCATCTGTTTAGCACAAATGCAGGCTACCGTCGAAAAGACTGCAGCCGCAGCAAGGCCAAGAATTGCAGGCACCACTGAAACAGATGCAAGTAAAATTTTGAAATGTAAAATAAATAATTTGTTTATGGTTTGGAATGTATATTAGATATAGTACAAGATTTCCATTCTTATATAAACTATTCCAAAAAGAGATTTATATACGCTTATGCATAATATTTGTACAGTTTCTCACAGCGCAATGGAACGCATATTATCAAAAGAAATAATTGATTGTTATAAAATTAATTTATAACTTTAAATTGGGTTTCATGTTTATATTTTGAGTTTAGGAACAATTTTAAATAATACATTTAAGCTGTCTTTAATTTAAGCAACAATCAGGATATCATGTCCCTTTGTATCAAAGCATCGCATATTATAAAACATCACATTACGTGATAGATAAAAATAAATATGTTACTTGAAAAATACCTACAAAAATTAATCACACAAATTTTATGAACTATTAAATAACATTTTTGTAATTTTTTTTGCACTGCTTACATGTTGATTATTGTAAGTTAAAAATAATAAATAATAAACTATATATTTCATTTGTGACAATATGTTTCTTACTTGTGTCCATCATGCTGACATCTGGCATATATTCGTCAGCCATTTTAAATGCCTTGTGGCTTAAGATTCTTTAAAAAATTGGTCTTTGCTTCTTTATTTTGTTTTAACTGTAAGCAAATAGAGAAAGAAAATTGAAGTAAAAATTATTAAAGATTTATATAAATTGTAGATTTTTCAATCTATTTTTGCACCTATGCATCGATTCTTTTCTAATTCTATGCAATTATTTTTGTTCTCTTACCAGCTGCTGTTTTCTATATCAAGCTTCGCATACTCTTATTGTTATTTTTATTACTTGAGCTGTACACACACACAGACACACACACGAACGCAAATATACCCACCCACATACATATACCTGTACCTCTTACACACATACACATATGTCTAAGTTCTATGAATCATCAAACTACCCCTGCTAAAGCTAAGCTCCTATAACTTATTGGGACTTTTCAAGTTCAATGAAAAAAGTTTGCCTTACTAATACGCACTTAATAATTAAAATATTTAACAGTATATTGTTAAGAATTTTATAATCAATTTTAGATACACTTATAATTTTTTTTTTATTTTGTTTAATTATTATTACAAAAATTTTCTACTATTTAACTGTTATTATCTACACACTTATCAACGCTGCGAAAAATTTATTGTAACGTTATTATTCTACAATTAAAATAATTGTATTTTGAAATTTATACCTTTTAACTTACTAGTTTTATATTTTACTTTAAATATAATTAATAGACTTTTAAAACTGATTGAAAAAAGTGAACAACGCAGTTTCACTTTATTTTGCCTTTTAAGTGTATTGAGCCAACTTGTCGTCGACCTGCAAATCGTTAAACTTGCGCAGGCGCTCCAAGCGAACTCGTTCTTTTTTGTGTGGGTTGTTTGACGAGAAGTCCTACTAGTTGTTAGATATATACATACTTGTATAGTAGGAAATAATCTGCAAACGGTGGTTGAATAAACCTGTGACGTCTTTTGACCGGGTCACGAAAGGGTGGGTGTTTTGGTACAACAAAATGTACTTTTCCAGCACTGTTAAAGCAAAAGTAAAAGCACTTTCAAAACTATCTCAGAATTCATAGCTGATATTTTTCTATGGAAGTTACTCTCAAGTTCTGAACTACTTTTACACAAATTGTTTGTAGCATTATTTGTAGAGCATTTGAATTATGTACTTCACATACCCTTCAAAAAGTTTACTTATTCACATTGAACTTTATCTTTTAATGCATCCATATAGATCGACAACTTCTACCAACTTTCTGATGATATGATTATATGTAGATAAAAAAAAAACACTTTAGTGCAAGCAAAATAAAGCTTGACGCTAAGATAACTGAGAGAAACTCAAAGAGCAATTTTTGAAAGCTTTAAGCTTAATAAAGTGAACCAGTGGTTCCACAACAACTTAAGCTTTGTATTGGTCACCGGGAGTTTAAAAAGACCCGCGTTTACCGGCCAAATGCTGAGTCGACGACGGTCTGCGTTTGCGCGCAGTACGAAACAAGTTACAGACATCTAAGGCAGGCTTAAATAGTAATTTGGCTAGTGAAGTGGCCGAATAACTAATCCAAAGAAGGTAATACTAAGTACTGTGCGTGTGTGCTACTGTGTGTGCTGAGCAATAACAACAAAACAAATATAAAACAACAGCAAAAACAACAAGAAAATATTACAAAACATTTAACAATAATTATTCCCAAAATATTTTTTGCGGACATTTAAACTTCTTCGTTGAGTTGTGCAATTGACAAATAAAATATAACCAATAAGGAGCTGCATAATAAGAAAATAAAAAATAAAAGCTAATTGTATTGTGACAGCACAAAAGGAAACTAGCTAACAACTGGACATAAACATATATATATATATATATATATATATACATACATACGTTTATATATATACATATAAAAAAGGTAAGTTAAAAGTATGGTTTTTTTTTCTTATCTTTTTACGTTTTTTTAATGACTCTGTGCTTGTTTGGCCTTTGAGGAAGTGTTGGCTTAAACGACCCATCAGAAACGGAACTTAACTATGGAATAAATGGTTGTTGCACCTCTTTCAGTTACATTCTAAAAATATTTGCAGATTCGATACGATTGTTTGAAGTTAAGTTACATTTAAGAGCATTATGTGTATGTCTCACGATTTTTGCTTTAGACATGTTTCTAACTTTAGTTGTTTGTCTTTCCAACTGTTTGCCTATTGTACAGGTTTTCTTTTTATAACTTTAAGAGTGTATATATATATATATAGATATATGTATTTACCAATACATTTGATTTTGTACTAAGTCCGTCGCCAATTGGTAGCAAAAACAGTCTAATAACCGCATTATGGTGTTGCGCTATAGCAGTTCATAAAACGTTTATTACAGTAATAGGAAATTAGCCCGGTTTTTCGATTTTTGTTTTTTTTTTTTTCTTCTTTTTACCAACGGAAGTTTGCAGCATTGTAAGTTGCTCCCAGAGTTTATTTAGTGTGAGTAAAAAATATGCTTAAAGAGCTGCAATCAATGTATATACATATATATTTATATATTCAGATGAAAATATATCAGAATATATGTGATTGCCCCTTTTAAAACAAACTGTTTGGTTTATATTATTTTTGGGTATTAAATCTTTTTATGTGTCTTGCATACTAATTAGAACTGTACTTATTTGGGTTCAAAAAATTAATCAAGTATTTATACAACATATCAACATTTGGTTAATTAATATGAAAATAAAGCAGAATAAATTTTATAAATGATACCAAAAAAAAAAGAAAAAGATATTTGCAAAATTAATTAATTTACTTTGAACTCATAAAGTAAAGGTTCAAAAGTTGTATATATATATATATATATACATTTTTTTTATTGTTTTGCATAAATATGAAATTTGATTCATATTCAAACGAGCGATACTGATGAGCGTGACGCTATGATGATCAATCAATTTTTTGTTTTAGTTTTTTATTGAGGGCATACAGTGGCCAAAAGCAATTGGCATTATATGTGTTCCTGGTTATCTATGAGATCTCAGCATGAGCTGACTGCGGGCAATGTATACAAATTTCAACTCGTATGACCATATTGAGCCGCCGAGTGCTTTGACCGATAGACACCCACGCCATAAGCTGATTCCGCTTTCTTTTGTTTAGTCCCAAAATGACTTTGTTTGTAGTAAGCTGAAAAGATTCAAAAACTTATTTGCCAAACATACACGAGACGTTTTTAAATTTAGCTGGAATTGAAATTGGAATTTGAATTGAAGTTGAAGCTGAACCTGAAGCTGTAGTTGAAGTTGGAGTTGGAGTTGAAGTCATGTTGAAATGTCAGCGACAGACAAAATTTGTTACTCCATGTGTTTCTTTTTTTTTTTTTTTTGGGAGTGTGCCACACACACAGCTAGCTTCATTGTCATTGTTGTTGATGTTGTTATTGTTTGTATAGGATATGTGTTGTATTGTATTGTTGCTTCTTTTAAACTCTATCGATTGACTTTATTTTTTGCTGTTAGTTGCTGTTTGTCTATTTGTTTGCATTGTCGTTATTGTTGCTCCCTTTTTGGTTGGCACTCATTCATTCATTCAGTCATTCATTTTCACATAGCTGATCTGCAAACTCCAGCATTACCCATTGCCTTTTACTTGCCTTCTTTACAGACAATAACATTCAGTTGCCATTTGCCATTTAAATGATCTATAGTCTTGCCAACAATTCGTTATGGCACATTTTCAGCTAAGAAGCGGCACACTTTTTGTTTGGAGTTAGGGTATTTGGTGACAACACTTTGTCTCTAACTGGGTCACATGAGAGTGGCAACTGGACAAAGTCTTGTTATTGGCATTTAAGAAGGCTTTAAACTTTGATTAGCATATCATAAAGCTGTAACAGAGTTTTTAGAAAGTTATCAAATTATAAACCAATAAAACTTATGACATTTCTCATTTCAAATACTTTCCTGCATTTCGATGTGGGCAATAGAAAATCTTCAAAAATAAAAAAAATATATAAATAATTAATAGCATTAATTTATTTAACATAAATGTTGTTTCTTTAAAATATTTTTCTTATTTTCATTTTAGTTTTAAGTCTCATATTAGTGCATTTAATATTCGTCTTATGCATTAAGTCAACTGCACAATTTTGATTGAAATCAGCTTTTAGTAAATACTTAGCATTAAAATGTAGAACAATATAGTTCCAGTTTAACAACTTTTAGATGAGCTTTGGGGCATGTATATTAATATATATATATATATATATATTATTAAATCTGATTATCAGCTAAATTATGTGCTCATTGATATTTGTTAAAATCATACTTGTATTTCTATTATATAGTATAATATGTGATACTAGCAAACAGCGTGAGAAATTTAAGCACAGCATCAATTACATAGACAACAACTTTGTTAACAAATTCACTCATTTAGCAATGAAACTAAAAGTGTTGTTACTGTCTATCCATGGGCAAAAAATCATGAAGCTAAGTCCAGGCCAAAGCTGAAGCAGACAACAGTTGATAGGCAGCTCCTGAGCAATGTTGACGTCAGGTTGCCCACTTTTGCATCCGCCTGGGGGACAGCTCAGTCAGAGTGTTACTGTACCGCAACTTGTTTTGGGTAATGTTGTTGTTGTTGCTGTTGTAGTTTTATACGATTTTCAGCACGTAACCAACAATCAATCAAAGGCACAAAAGCTCATCCCAGCATTGGGGTTTGACTGTCACTCAAATGATGCGCCAGCAGTTGCAGAATTTCACTTTAAACTTAATTGTGGTCACATTGTTGTTGTTAGTATGTGCTGCTGCTGTTGCCTGTTGTTGTTGTTGTTAGCTGCTGGAATAGGTAACGTAATTGGCAACAACATCAGGCCCAGAGGCCGTGCAATGGGCAGCCAAGGGTATTACATCGACTTGTAGTTGCAATAACTGAAAAATGCAACTGAAAAATTTTTATTTTTTTTTTTTTGGAAAATATGCAAAGCAACGAAATGTTGCGAATATTCAATCACGTAGTTCGTGCAACATAACAAAAAAAAAAAAAAAAAATTTAAATAAATTATGTAAAACACTAAATTTTGTATTCCCTCTTCACGTTTTGTGTAAGTTTTTTTTTTTTGCTTTAATTTTTATCTTCTAACAAACTGGCATTTCCGTTTCAGTTTCAGTATCAGTATCAATTCAAAAGAAAAACTTTATAAAAAATCGTGCCTTGTAAAATTGTAGGTCTGCATTAACTAGCAACAATTAAAGATTAACAATTGTACAATGTAAATCGGTTTATTGTTTATTGTATATATACCCATATATATATCTAGGGGCTAGCTATGACTTTTTTTTGTTTATATACAGATTTATCGTTATTTTAAATCTGCCTGTAATCATTACAAAACAATTGACGTTCAAAATTCAATTAGTGTTGTAACTTAAGAGAAAAACCCAATTGTTAAAAACCTATTGTATTTACATACAGCTGTTTGTACCTATCAATCCATATATATATTATATATATATTGTCCTGTCCCAGACCTATTAATGCAACTATATATCAGCAATAGTCTATCGAATCGACAGTGTCAGGCATAATGATAATTAAGTTTTAAGTACAACTAATTAACACATAGTGATACTTGTAAATGAAAATCAAGAAAGTAAATTGCATTATACAAAAATTGCTTGATTACATTGCAACAATTACGTGATGGGCATGACAACAACTTGACAACAACTAAACAACAACATAAACAATTGGCAAATTCTCACATAAAAATATTCGCACATTGTTGAAAGCGTGTTGACAAACAAAAATAACCAAAAAAAAAAACAAAAAGGTAAAAGAAAAAAAATAAAACTTAAAACAACTAACCAAATGTCTCTTCTGCAGTTTGGCAGCACTTTAGTTAGCTGTTGCTGTTGTTATTGTTGCAGTTGTAGCAGTTGTTGCTCTTATTGTTGCATTTCTATTGCCAGCATATTGCGCATGACGAATGAAAGTGAAAATAGGAAGTTAAGCCATGAGCCATGAGACCGGCACCGGCATTCAAGCTAGGGAGACACAGATACAGCTACAGATACAACTACAGTTACTACTATACTGAGATACATTAGCCAAGTTTAGCCAGACATTGCGATGCAGCTTCCTTTAAGTTGCGAATGCATTAGTTGCTGTCGCTGCTGTTGCTGCTGTTGTTGATGTCGTTGTTGCCGCAACACTCTTTGATATCTTGGCCAATTTCTAATGGCCACCGACCGCGTTAACGCCGCGTAATACTCGCACACACACACACACACACACACACATACAACACACAACACACAAATCAGTTATCAATATCGATGCAACATTGAAATGTTTGCATTGCATTTACTTGTTAGTCGCTTAAGACAGTTGCTGCAACTTTGCGTCGCTGTTGCTGCTACTAATTTATAGATCCGCTTTAACGCCTTGCTTGCCAACAACAGCAACAAATCTTGGCCTTTACTTGTCCAATTTTGAACTTGTTTTTTTTTGTTTTTGTATATTTATTTTGTTTTGTTTGGCTTTTTCTTTTAATTTACTTACATCCATCGAGAAATTATGCTTTTTGCGTACATTTTGCAGCTTGTCAATTTGACGCGCTTCAACGTTGAATAAAACAAACTTTATGACCCGTTTTTTTTATCCTATTTTAGTTATTTATCTTTCTTTCATTTCATGGCTCGTTAAAAGATAGTATTGATTTAAAAATAAAAACCCGTTTTATCATTAAGTGGAGCCAAGCTGAGTCATATTGCTGAAATTAATTACTACAATTTGCCACACACAATCCACGGATTGTTAAATTGTATATAGACTTAGTCCATGACTATAAGTATTAGTTGATTTGTCTTTTATTATAATAAAGACAAAGAATTAGTGGGGATTTTTATTTTTTTTTTTTTTTTTTTTGATAATCTTTGATTGTTTAGTGATAATAAAGACAGTGACAAGCTTAATTATATATTTTTTGGCCCATGATATATAAATTTCTTTAGCTCTGTCTATGAGTTTCAGGCAATGTTACACAATTTATTTGAAATCGCACGCTTTAATCTAACGTCTTTGTCATGGCACGCATAAATTCAGTTACTTTATTATTATTATTCTAATAAATGCATAATTCCCACATAATTAAACCAGACTAGAGGGGGAGAGGGAGAGAAAAAAAACACTAAATATATTGTGAATCAAAAACATATGCCATCTTTTATTAGTAGTTGGTCTTTCTTTTATAATCATCTTATTCACACCGAACGAAACGTTTCAATGAGCACGAGACTAAACAACAGCTCATTGACACACTGACTGACTAACTGACAAAATGACTGACGGACTGACTGACTGACGGATGGACGAACAAATGAAAGAAACCTTCAAAAGTAACACCAATGTAGACAATGCCAACACTATCAATGAAGATATCATACATAACTGCTACGAATACGAATACAAATACAAATATGAATACGAATACGAATACGAATACGAATACAATACCATAACAGCTCCAACAATAATGATCTATGGTTATTGTTGTACTCGGTTGAGTGCACAAAAGCATTAGACGCCCAGGCGATATAGTTGTAAATATACAAGCGGTAATTATGAAGGGCCAAGATAACTAGGCAATTGTGAAGGTGGCCAAAAGGAAGTGTCAAAGATAATGATTAAAATCTTTATTATCATATTAATAAGCAAACGCATGAGAAATTTCAATTCAAAGTTAACTCTCTTAGTTTATATCAAAACTTATAATATATATCCGGTTTTAAGCTACATTTCCATAGGAATCTTATATTCTGACTAATATACACACATTATGATTCTGCATAATACATGAATCAGTTATCAGTAATAAGATTTATATTATCACTATATAAAACTATGTTACAACATTTTTAACATTATAAAGTTTAAAGTATAAAGCCTTTAATGCATTTCACACATATTTTTCCTTTAAATTTTATATTGTTCAAGATATTGTTGCATTCAAGCTAAAAGTTGTTTGGAACAACTTTGTAGCATACATATATATATATATATTTATATATATATATATATAGTTTTTTTCTATTTACATTTTATTTTTTTTGTTTCTAGTTTGAATGGTTAAAACTGTGCACGATTTCTGCACGCATTTTTTAAGCATTGAAGTTCGCCTGGTTGCTATTGATAGTTGTTGTTGCTGTTCAGCGTTGTTTTATATATTTTTTTCTTTGGTTTTTTTTTTTTGATTTTTGGCTTGTTGGAAAAACTTGTTGCGAGGTCAACTGCCTCTCCTTTTGATTTATCACGCTCGCTTGAACGCTGCATACGCTTTACGCTTTACTTTCGAGAGATCCTTCAACTTTGCCGTTGACGAGATAAGACCAAAACTGTAACTGAAGCATAGACTAAGGCCAGAAACTTTTAACAAAAAAAAAAAAAAAAACCAAAACATAAGACAAATCGTGTTTCAAATGTCAAATATACACACCATCGTTGTATTAAGTTGATTTCTCGATTAAATTATAGCAATTGCTTGTTCATCTTGGCTTTGGCTTTGCTTCAATTTTATCTTTACTTCTATTTCTATTTTATTTTCATTTATTTTATTTAAACGGTTTTATTGCAATTTTGGATTCTGTTGAGTGTCTGCTTTTGGTTTGCAATTTCAAATTGCAATTTGATTGCTGTATAAAACTCATCAGATCCATTTGCTCTAATTGAGGTCAAAAACGTTATAGACATCTCCAATTAACAATAAAAGTAAAAAACAACTTTTTATATATATAAGTGTATATATAAATATATATATATTTGGATGTAATTGTGTGAAAAATGTATTGCTAACAAATTGAGATATTTGCGGTATGCGTTTAATGGGTAAAGTGAGTAAGTTTTGTTAATGAAGTGTTTTGTTATAGACAAAAATTTGATATTAAGTATTGTTGCATAAGTCTAAATGCTTTATATTTATCGCTTTTCATATCTTTTTAAATTTTTGATTTGAACTTTTTAGTCAGGGATCAAGTTAAAAGCCAAACGTATATATTGCCCAATCGTTACTGGTCAGTAAGACTATTATTTAACAATTGGATGGCTTCTGTTTTAGGAAGAGATATCAAAATATGCGCGCCATGAACTCAGCATGCAATTTTGAAATAATCAACAAAAACAAAAAGTAACTTGATGTAAGAAAATCCAAATCTTTAGCTACTTTGGGCTAAGGTCATGTGAAACTATGCAAGCCGAATAAAGCCAACGAATCAGTCAAGCAATTGGACAAAGTCTTTTGTACCGTTGATGATGAGCAATGACTTCTGGCAGCCTTAGCGGCTTCTGCCTTAGTTGGCCTTTTGTTATTACCAATGGCTAGGGGCAATTTGACTTAGGGTATACAATATTATTTGGCTTTCTGTTTCGTTTTATAAACGAACCTTTCGCGTGCATTAAGTGGCAAAGGCAACGCCTCTTTGTCAATGGAATCCAAGGTATTGTTTTCCGAAATACTATTTATAGAGGTGCCATGATGTTGCCTTAGATTTTTGATATGGGTAGCAATTGCAAGGCTAAATCTAATTGTTTATAAAAATATATGTATTTAATTATTATTTATAATTGACATTGATAATAAGTGTCTTGAATCTCTTACAGTCATCTAATCAACATGTCCACCAGCACTTCAGCTTGCGATTGTTTAGTGGGCGTGCCCACCGGCCCTACACTCGCCTCAACATGCGGCGGTAGTGCGTTTATGCTCTTTATGGGTTTGCTTGAGGTTTTCATACGCTCACAATGTGACCTGGAAGATCCCTGCGGCCGCGCCAGCACTCGAGTAAGTAGTATTATCAAATAAAAGATTAATATAATATAATATCATAATGGTATTTCCAATTATTATATATGCAGTTCCGTTCGGAGCCTGATTATGAGTATGATTTCATTGTCATTGGTGGTGGTTCCGCGGGCTCTGTGGTTGCGTCGCGTCTTTCGGAGGTGCCACAATGGAAAGTGCTGCTTATTGAAGCCGGTAAGTAATAAATCATTGATATGGATACCTCGAACACAATCTAATCTAATTGTGTTGCGCTCTTATTGTATGCAACATGTTGCTAACAGTATTTATGTTGCCAACACTGGCGCTGTAGCTATTTAAACCCACGTTATGTGGCATTTGTTTAGAAGTAATTGAAGCTTAACCACAACAGCCACAAAACACTAACAAAAAATATATACAAAATAATCCAAAAAAAAAAGAAGAAAAACAAGCACCAAAAGCAACGCTAATGAAACTTAAGCAACACTTAACAATAGCAACAACATGCAATACACAACAAAAACAACAAAGCGCCAAAGAAGCCACCACAACTGCCTTGAGCGTTATGTAAAGTAAATTAACTGCCCACCCTCTACCTCATCTTCAGGCCCCACGTTTAGTATTACCCTGCAGTACCTATGCAAAAATGTAAAATATATATATACATATGCATACCTTGTACATATACATACATACTGATTATACCACTATATTTGTATAGCACTTGCTCTTGGTGTCCACTTCCAAAGTTATTTATTTCACGCTTGACTGCTATTTTTTTGAATTAAACAATTGAAAATTGTTTATCACATTTTACGTATATATATTTATTTATATTTTTTTTTTATGAATGAATTAAAATGCACACACTTAACGCATGTGAGTGGGAGGGTGGGTAGAGGAATCTGTTTCAACTCTCAATACAGGGCATTAACTTTGTTTGAGACTTTGTTACGGACATTAAATTAATTTGCTCGCGTGCCTTAACATAAGTTTTTAACACTGCATAAAATTACTTTAATTATTAATTGTTCATTTAAATTTAACTATGCTCAGATTTCCATCATGATGTATAACAAATTTTTATGTAACATCATTTGTATAATGAATAATAAAAGCAGTTGTCAAATAAGATATATAGCAAAAATAATAGATTTAATGACAACTTTTTGTTAATCGATGAAGTAAAATATATTTATTTTTTTTAGACAACTTAACTAAAGGTTGTAGGTTCGAATCCCAGTAGAGCTGTGAATCTTTAAAGCAACAACAAAATTTTTAAACTTATTTTTATTAATCATATTTCTGTCATTTAAATCCTTCTATTAAAAAGTCATTTAAAATTTCGTTGTGTTAGAAAGCTATGACCTCTTTGTAAGGGTCATAATGTCACATATATTTATATGAAATATATATTAAAATGCATATTTAAGTTTATAAGATCTTTTTTTGGTATACCCCAAAAGCTGGCACCATTTGTATACAAATATGACACATGCCAACTAAGTCTAAGTAGAGGTCGGCTTATAAAAAGCATTACTTTATCAGCCGACTAGATAAACCGCACAGGTAAATAATAATCTTAATAATTCAACCCTGAATGTATCCATTAACTTGCATTATCAGTGTTCTTGGTACTGGCTGAGTTGCTTTTGGGGTTAGTCTCGGTTGTAACCCTTTGCAATTAATTATGTCTTTGCAACAATTATTCTGCCTTGTCACTAATTATAATAATTGCCAACTGAAGTATATAAAAAAATACAAAAAAAAACTATATATATATATATTATATATATATATATATATATATATATATATATAGATGTAATTGTCAATGCGTTGGTGTTAATTATCTAACAATGCCTAAAGTATAATTACAAAAAAATATAATAAGTAGCTATAATTGCAATTACCTAACTATATATACTTATTACCAAGTAGATATACTTAAGAATTTTGTTTTTTTTTTGCTGGCTTTACTTGGATGCACATGTTTTATATAGTATTAGTATATAATTGGGTTGACACATTATTATAACCCAACTTCTGACTATAGACGATGCGATGCTTCATTTTTTCGGTCCATTATTCATTTTCAATGTCGACTGTCTGAAAAGTTGCTCATCGTCAAGCGGATGTTTTCTGCAAAGGTCAAAAAAGTTTAATAACATTTATACTTAAAATAGATATATACATATAGTAATTATAGAGAGATATATTAAATATATGTACTTTCTTGTACATACTCGTATATATATATATACAAGACGATCCAAGTACATTCAATGCGAGTTTGTGTTTTAAATCTTTTCTTTCATCAAAAGCTGTGCAAAACTTAACATTTGCTTTCTTAATTTACGATGGATTTTAAATACTTAATATTATAAAAAAAAAGAAAAAATTTAATTGAAGGTGTTTAACCTGTATTTAAGATATATGCAAAAATTATTGTATATAATTCCATCTAATTATATTTGTTAACGCCGTTCATTTGTCAGTCGATATTGAAACATATATATTCAATATTCAGTTAATATATAAAATATATAACTTTTTTTTCTTGTTTGTTTGAACAGTCTAGAATTAAATTTTTTTTACCAAATAAACAACACAAAGTTAACAATTTTTTTGTGTATTTCTTGAGTGTTAATGGTTTTTTGTATCTTCCGACTTAAAGCCTGTTTCAATTTAAAATCGCGTATTATATTCGATAAATACATTTGTGGAACAAGTTATTATATGAAGTAACTTATTATTGAATTGTTTGCAATTTGTTACAATTGTTTATTTCAACGGACAAAATAAAATGTTAAATTAGTTTCCAGAGACGACTAGAAACGGTACATTTTCAGCTCCCACGGCATAAGAAGCAATCAATTTCTTTTATTTCAATTGATTTAATTAATTGATGCAAATTTTAATGTCAAAATGTCGTGGGCTCAAGCAATCGGAAATTCTAGAATGTTGATTCAAAAATGTATAGAATTGTTTACAAAATGTCAGCGGATTGCGAAATTTAATTACCATAATTTGACTTAATTAACTTAACGGTCTGTGTGTCATTCTTGTTTACATCTTTGGTAACTAGTACTTAAGTTAATAATCATCGCATTAAGACAGTCTTCTATTTTATTGAGAAATTTGCAGTAAAGAAATGATAGCATCAGAGTTAATTTTATTCCAATATGCTGGATTTCCCCTTTTGCTGGAAAATCCCTATGAACTTCATTAACTAATTAAAATTGAATATCTTTTTAGGTGGCGACGAACCGGTTGGTGCGCAGATTCCCTCTATGTTTCTTAACTTTATTGGCAGCGATATAGATTATCGTTACAATACGGAACCAGAACCAATGGCCTGTCTTTCCTCTATGGAGCAGCGCTGTTATTGGCCAAGAGGCAAAGTCCTAGGTGGTACTTCGGTAATGAACGGTATGATGTATATACGTGGAAATCGCGAAGATTATGATGACTGGGCGGCACAGGGTAATCCGGGCTGGACATACAACGATGTGCTGCCATTCTTTAAGAAATCCGAAGATAATCTTGAATTGGATGCTGTGGGTGCCGAGTATCATGCTAAGGGAGGTCTTATGCCTGTTGGCAAATTCCCCTATAATCCACCATTGTCATATGCTATACTAAAAGCTGGTGAAGAGATGGGCTTCTCCGTACAGGATCTTAATGGGCAGAATGCAACTGGTTTTATGATCGCACAAATGACAGCCCGCAATGGCATTCGTCATAGCTCAGCAAGAGCATTCCTTAGACCTGCACGCATGCGCAACAATTTACACATTTTGCTAAACACAACTGCCACAAAGGTAATGATTCATCCACATACTAAGAACGTAGTAGGTGTGGAGGTTAGCGATCAATTTGGTAGTACTCGCAAGATTATGGTCAAGAAGGAGGTTGTGGTGAGTGCCGGTGCCGTCAACTCCCCACAAATTCTGTTGCTGAGCGGTGTGGGCCCCAAGGATGAGCTTAAGCAAGTGAATATACGAGCAGTGCATCATTTACCAGGCGTGGGCAAGAATCTACAAAATCATGTGGCTTTCTTTACGAACTTTTTCATTGATGATGCGGACACAGCACCACTTAATTGGGCCACAGCCATGGAATACCTTCTATTCCGTGATGGATTAATGTCTGGCACAGGCATTTCTGATGTTACAGCCAAGTTGTCTTCACGTTGGGCTCAGCGACCTGATGTACCTGATCTGCAACTCTACTTTGGTGGCTACTTGGCTAGCTGTGCCAGAACTGGTCAAGTTGGAGAATTACTCTCCAATAATTCACGTTCCATACAGATCTTCCCAGCAGTTCTTAATCCTAGATCTCGTGGCTCTATTACGCTACGTTCATCTGATCCTCTTGAACCACCACGCATTTTTGCCAATTACCTTACCGATGAACATGATGTTAAGACGCTTATAGAAGGCATTAAGTTTGCCATAAGACTCTCACAGACCTCTCCACTGAAGCAGTATGGCATGCGTCTTGACAAGACCGTCGTCAAGGGCTGTGAGTCACATACCTTTGGCAGTGATGCATACTGGGAGTGTGCGGTACGTCAAAATACTGGACCAGAAAACCATCAGGCAGGCTCCTGCAAGATGGGTCCAGCCCAGGATCCATTAGCTGTTGTCAATCATGAGCTGAGAGTACATGGTATTCGAGGACTTAGAGTTATGGATACGAGCATTATGCCCAAGGTCACGTCGGGCAATACACATGCTCCAGCTGTGATGATTGCAGAAAAGGGCGCCTATCTACTAAAACGGGCTTGGGGTGCCAAGGTCTGACGTGTGGATGCAACCTGGACACTGCATAGAGTAATTTAATAAAATTCTAAAAAAAAAAAATTACTAAAATTTGCTGAAAATGTAAAGCAAAAAATACCTATAATTAACTACGATTATATATAAATGATATGAAAAAAAAATTATTACTTTTGGCTATACTATTTTAACTATTTCTATGATTATTATGATCCTCACTCTAAGCACTGACCTCGTTGCGCGATCTATTCAACTGTACTTTACTGACACTCATTAAGTTAACTTTACGCTATTTTAACCAAATTTTGTAAACGTTTCCGACAGAATGAAAGAATATCCATTGAACCCTTTTAGCATTCGTTTAACATTCATTTAACTATTATTAATGCTGTATTATATGAATGAGAATATTGCTATTGCATGTATTTATTGTTCGATTAAAATGCAACTATTTAGTTTAAACGTTTTTTACTTTTTACTTTCTAATTAATCAATTTAAATATCTGGTAACAAGGTATTGGATGGTTCTATAAAAACGACGAACATCAGCAATGATAATTCAGTTTAGTATGTGATTCAGAAATATGGGAATTTTTAAATTCTTCATTCCTTTATTAATTTGTTTAAATTTGGGTATGATCGGTGGTGACGAAATACAACCAGTAACAGATAACCCGGAGGTACAACAACAAGTTTATGCACAATTTGTTATCTCTAGAACTGCGTGTGCTGAGGAATTCCAACTTCCGTATGGTAATTGGGTATATACAGGGGAAGTACGACAGATCGGTTAATACAATTAAAGCCAATTTTTAAAGCAAAGCGAATATACTTAATACATGCGGTTGATTACAAATTTTAATTGTTTTACAATTTGTGCGCAATTTGTTGACAAATAATATATATAAAGATATAATAAATAAATAGCCAATTTAATTATATATAAAGATATAATAAAAAAATAGCCAATTTAATTATATATAAACATATAATAAATAAATAGCCAATTTGATGTATTCATCGTTTAAATTGGTAATTCATTCAAAAGAATAAAGAATACTTTCTAATTGGCTATTGAGTATCTTTTGTGTTGAAACGAAATTTTGGATAATTTATTATCACGCCATTTCTACTATTGTACAATAACAGTACATTGCGTGCTATGTAAATTAGTTTTCTACAATTTGTTTATATAATTGAAACTTAAAATTTGATATAAAAAGAGTTTTGAGCTTCGAGAAGTGCATAAAAAGTTAGTTTGACGTTACTGAAATGATTTCAAAACTAAAATTATTTGTTGCCTTATGCGCCTTGGTGTGGCTCTGTGTTGAAAACGTTAGAACTCTTGGTGATAGCGCCAAGGATAATGGTGATATATTTATACTAAGCGACGACACGTTTAGTGGCGATATAGATGATATAACCACTACAACTCAACCTCCTAAGCCTGCTGATTTTATTGATTTTGATGAAGTTATGCAATTTTGTAATGAAAGTTTTATAACACCGTTATGTGAGTTTTGGTTAACTTTAAAATACTTGACATACAAACTAGTAATTGTACATATGTATGTGAATTAATATGATGATATTATTTTACAGCATATATTCTACACTTCAATAATACCGGGGAAATTGCGGATGAAAAGGACTTAACGACAATGGTAGTAAACGAGTTGAAGAGCTTACATTTTGTAACTTGTTTCATATTTTTAGTGTTACTTCCGTTGCTTCTTTGAGAAGAGTGGCTTATTGGACAACTTTAAATTTAATACAGATCTGATTCGAAAATATGTCTGGCCCGCAACAGGTGATTCCATTCAGTTGTGTGAAACACTAAAGGGTAAGTTCAAATTTACACAAGAATATCAATCTGTAATCTTCCATTATTGCAGAGCATGAGGACAATGGTTGCATTAGAGCATTTGCTATTATTCAGTGTGGTATTACACGTGCTCTAACGGATGCTAGAAACATGCCCTAGGTCAAGTTCCATGGCAACATCCCAAGAAAAATTTAAATATGCACCATTAAATAACCACATTATGTATAAATATATAAAGTTTATAGTACGTACTAAATATATATGCAATTACGGCCAAGCACAAACATAAAAAGTAAATAATTATAGCATATTTCCGATCACGACTCCTGCAGAACCGCATGCTGCTCTAAGGGGCTGATACTGCTACAAACCGTGTTACTGTAGTTTAATAAACGACTTAAACGTTTGCCGATGGGCTTCTCATATTGATTAGTTTTTAACAGGAACTCCTTTGATTGATGCTCAACGGCACCATTTTCTAGCTGATATTTGCATAGTGCATTTAATGGACGTACCAAGATCTGGCGTAGTTCTGGCTGTGATTCCAACACGGCTAAACTCTGTGCTGCTGTCTCAAGTGTACTAAGGCAACCTTCAGTAGGCTGTGTACGTATAATATAATCACTTATGCCAACTGCAATTAGCTTGACCTGTTTTAAGCGATGCAGTGCCGGACTGCTAGCATAAATAGCTTTCGCTTGCGGCCAGGTGCCGTCAATAAGCACTAAGGTATAAGGTCCACCACCTCGATCGATCTGTTCCATTGGAACTGAATCCTTGCTAGGATAAAGTAGTAACGTCTGTGGCGACTTAAATATTTGTTGCAGTTTTGCAGGGCTACGAGCATTCGGAAATCGCTTGCCCTTATAAATAACGCATTTGCCGGGCTCCAATCCTAACTGCAGCATTGGAGCTGTTCGCAACGATCGTTTTTCCTCAGCAGGATGCTGCAGTATCACAATTTGCGATGCCACCTTAATTGGCGGCTGAGGTAACGCAGAACACCAGCAAACAACTACTGGTCGCCTTGGAGAAAACATTTCATCAGCATTTGTACGGATTATTAATGTATGTACTCTACTCTATTACTCACTTGCATTTCTCACATTTATCACGTCTGTCCGGTGGATCGGCGCTAATGCCAATTAAATCCTTCCAAGCGTCATCCACAGTTATTGTCATTTGGTAAATAAAGAAGTTCTTTTAAATTGCGCTAAAGGTATTAAGGTAATCTCAGTTGGTTTCTTTTTAATAAGTTGGCAGCACCGCAGAGCAACACATGCTGCTAGTGTTTTTATCACTAACAGGCCTGTCTTTGGCAACAGCTGTTCAAGGGAGCATTAATTAATTGTTGTTGTTTTTTTTAATTTAGTTTAGCTCAAGCTGTAAGATTTGTAAATAATTAATAAGAGAAAGTAAAATGCACAGCATTGGATGGGCGCTTATAATGAAACGTGGCTGCTTTTGCAGCAAGGAGACGCTCAATATAAATGGTTCCCGCTATAAAATTCGCGAACGTCTGGCACAAGGGTAAAGTTATCTGAAACCTTAATATTTTGAAGTTAGTCAGGTATATTTCAAAGATAGAAACAAAGTTTGTGTACATCATATAAACCTACTTCAACCATTGTATATTCACACTGGTATCAATTTACAAACCTATTATTCATGTACACCCTACGTATAGAGTAACATTGTTTATATATCCCTTGCAAACTTAGTAATCTAATCAAAACTATCTACTCTGTTCACAGGGGATTCAGTTTGATTGATCTTGCGGAAAATATAGCCACGCGTCGCTTGTATGCGATAAAGCGAATTACTTGCCACAGCATCGATGATCAAAATATTGCATTACGTGAAGTAGAAAATTGTCGAAAAGTTGAATCGGAAAATGTTATCAGAGTGCTTGAGTATGAACTAAATGGACAGGCAGACATTGTGATAAACACAATTAGCACATTGTATATTGTGTTACCATACTACAAGCATGGATCACTGGCGGATCATTTACAGCTGCGTGCCCGCAAACAGGATCACATGCCCGAAGCGCAAATATTGCAAATATTTTTGGGTGTCTGTGAAGGGCTGCTAACCATACATGAGTCGAAACCTGTGCCGCTGGCGCATCGTGATTTAAAAACTGCCAACATATGTTTATCAGACTCCTTTGAGCCAATCATTGTGGATCTCGGCTCCATGACGGAGGCACGTCTACAAATCTGTGGTCAGTCAGATGCGCAGCGACTGCAAGATGAAGCTGAGGAACGCAGCTCAATTGTCTACCGTGCACCTGAACTATTTACCGTTAAGACCTACTGCACCATTGATGAGCGAACAGATATTTGGGTGCGTTACAAAGATTAGTATGTGTATACAAAAATTTAAATTTTGTTGATATTGGTTTAATTCAGAGTCTTGGTTGTGTCCTATACGCCATGTGTTACTTCAACAGTCCATATGATCCAGTTTATGAACGAGGCGATAGTGTTGCCTTGGCCGTACTCAGCGGCAATGTTAACATTCCAGAAGATTCTATATATACAGAAGTAATTCAAATCAATTTAAAACATGAAATGGCATATTATAATACTTTTATTTTGCAGGATATGCATGATCTGATTAAATACATGCTGCGCATCGATCCTATGGAACGACCATTTATCTACAGCGTTATCGAACAAACACACGATCTTATACAAAAGCTAGAATGTCGAGTTTAGTTGTCTCCATTCCTTAACTCTAGTACACCTTTATACTTAACTGTTTTTGACTACGTTTTATTGTAATATATATATGTGCACGTATTTTGTGAAACTATATCTTTGTTATTTAACTAATGTTCATCGCTTGTCGGTCCAGGGCAATTGGTATCCAAATCCTCAGGACTTTCGTAATGTGTTCCACACCAATAACAAAATTTATAGGCGGTACGTAAGTAACTCGTAAGTAGTTCCAGCTGCTCTTCTCCACTGTACTGTTCTTCTTTCTCTTCTTCTTTGGTTTCATCAGCTTCAACATCTGATTCTGCGTTGTCAGTTGTTTCGGTTGGCTTAGGTGGCCAGAAAAACTCTAGTTCTGCTTCTTTAATGCCTGCAGCGAAATCCAGAGTTTCACATGTTTGCTGACAACGCCTGATATCGTATTGAAGTTTTCGTTCCTCGGCTTTCTGTGTAGCCCGCTTTCTGTATGCCTCGGTGCTGATTTCTTCACTGGACTCTATTCCTGCTTTGCGTAACAAATGCGCTCGTTGAAGCTCTTGGCGCCGACCTGTCAACTCAGCAATAGCTGCCTCGCGCCCCAACCCACCACGATCCTTTTTAATATTTATACCAATAGGTTCTAAGCGACCATCTGCCTGTTTTCCAAGGCTTGTACCCGCCTTGTAGCCCATTTTTGCTAGTAACTGAAAACCTTTATTATCTGCAGAAAGTGGCTGGCTAAGTGTCTTCTGCAGACGCGTATTATCTACGGTTGTTGCATTGGCCGCTTCTCTTTGCCGTTTGTTGTTTTCCGTTTGCTTTGTCTGCACTTCAATCTGACGCTTATTAGAACGACTCTTTATCAAACTGGGACGAACTTCCTGTAGCCTTTTTAATTAATATATATAAGTTACACATGGTACAAAACATTCTGAAGGTTTTTTTACCCAGCCAAAAACTTGTCAGACATATAATCATCCTCTTCGTCTGACATTGTACCGAAAACGAATACATACGAATGTAAACAAAATTTATGTGTACCTATTTAGCACTGAACTGTAACATCAACTAGATAGGAGCTATCTAAATTTATTAATAGCTCCATAATCTTACAATTATTTTTTACATCATTGGAAAAGAAAATATTTCTAAATGATTTAAAAACTTTCCAGCATGAGCTAAAATTCCTTATATATTAATTGTATGTTATATACCGATAGAGCATTACAGATATTGTTATCAGTGATTCCCTTATTATTATCGATTTTTTACCATCTCTATTGGCAGCTTCATATGCCATGTGCTCCCGGATATTTGGCTTTATAGCGAATATATAAATTAGTAAACTGTTGTTTTGTATAAATTTGTACAAAATGGGCACGGTAGGTATTTAATAAAATATTAATAAATAAATAACTTTATTAAAAATATAATTCTTACAGAAAAAAGTGAAAATTAGCTCGGTTAAGCGAGCGGCACATTTAAAATCAAAGAAAACACCGCTAAGCAAACAGCAACAACAGAAAATCAAACAAAAACGCGAACAATTGAGCTCAAAACGTGAACAAGGCCAAAATATTTTTTCCCAAAAGGCACATAAGCGTGATAAATTGGCACAGCGAAAGAAATTTAATAAACAAGCGTCGCTGGGGCTCAATGCAAATCTAAATGACGATGAGGATGGAGATGAGATCGATGAAGACATACTGGATAACGTGGCTGATATGCTGGATGGTGATGATTTGGCGCTACTGCAAGAAAACAAACGTAAACGTAAGGCGAAGGCCGCACCAGCTGAAGACCTGCAGCAATCGGTGGGTCTTGAAATGGCTTACGCGACGGCCAGCAAAAAGGAAAAGGAAGTACAAAAAATTAAACTTAATTTGTTGCCCATTAAATCACGTGATGGCGAGATTATAACACGAACTACGGAAGTTGATTATATGCCAAAACCAAAACGCAAGGCAACATATGACGAGGAACTGGAGGCAGATGCCGAAGAGGACGAAAATGAAGATAGCGGCGATGCCTTCGAAGACAGTGACGATGATGTTGTAAATGATGCAGTACCTGTACCCAAAGTAAAACTGATATCCACTACAGATTTGTTGATTGCGCGACAACAAGAAATCGAGCGTCAAAAATATCGTATTGGTATTATCTGTTCAGGCATCCTTGAGAAACCTGAAGATAAAATGCGTAACTTTAATGCACTCTTTGAGCTGATGGACGAAAAGAATCGTATAACTGGTATTGCCAATTTGCTTGCAGTACGTAAATTGGCTATTGTTTCAGCCACGGAAATATTCAAGGATATTTTGCCCGAGTATCGTGTTGGCCAAGTGGACACCAAAATGCAAACTGTTCGCAAAGCAACCTTGGAACGTGTTACATTCGAAAATACGCTGGTGCAACAATTCAAAAAGTTCCTTCAAAAAATGGAACACTTAACAGCACAGGTGAACAAACGTGGTGGCAACAAAACCCCACAATCCGTTAAAATGGCCATAGTAGCGGTGCAGTCAATGTGCGATCTATTGATTGCACATCCTTATTTTAATTACGTACAAAATATTGCCCAGCTTCTAGTATACATGCTGAACTGTAATTATGGATCAATGCGCGTGGCAGTAAATCAATGTTTTCGCACTTTGTTTAGCAATGATAAGAAATTGGATATGACACTGTTTGTTGTGCGTCGCATCAATCATTTAATTAAAACAAAGCAAAATAATGTCCATGTAGAGTGCATCACCTGTCTAATGGGTCTTAAAATCAAGCATGTTAATTTGGATGCTGAAAAGGAGAATGAATTAAAGCAAAAGAAGCTGGAATCACATCGTCAGCGGCTCCTTAGTCTATCTAAAAAGGAACGTAAGCGTCGCAAAAAGCTTACCGAAGTCAATAAGGAACTTGAGGAAACACGCGCCGAAGAAAATAAACAAACAAAGCATCATAAACTCACGGAAATAATTAAAATGGTCTTTACTATATACTTCCGTGTGCTTAAAAACGATCCAACTTCACGTGTACTGAGCGCTATACTGGAGGGATTAGCGGAGTATGTTTTCTTTGATTCTATATAAACAATTTAACTTACGTTCTGTTTTGCAGATTTGCTCATGTTATTAATTTAGAATTCTTTGCGGATCTTATCGATGTATTAAACCGCATACTGGAAGAGCAGGATTTGGGTTATCGGGAGCAATTGCACTGTATACAGACAATTTTTGTTATTTTATCTGGACAGGGCGAAGTGTTAAACATTGATCCCATACGTTTCTATCAGCATTTCTATCGCAACATGTTGGTGGTGCAGGGTGGAAAGAATCACGATGATTTTCCAATTATATTGCGTACCCTGGATGAAGTGCTGGTTAAGCGGCGGCGTAACATGAGTCAACAGCGACTTATGGCTTTTGTTAAACGCTTGCTAACAGGCAGCTTACATTTGCTGCATAATGGAACACTCGCAACGCTGGGTACAATCAAACAGACATTCCAGTTAACGTCTGTGCTGGATGCACTGCTTGACACGGATTCGACTATTGGTTCTGGTCGTTATGAGCCTGAACTGGATGATCCGGAGTATTGTAATGCGGCAAGCACGTCGCTTTACGAACTTGCATTGTTAGCGCGACATTATCATCCAACTGTGCGTCGTATGGCTATGCACATAGCAAATGGAGTACCAGCTTCTGGAGAAGGTGCACTTCCCACAGACATTGGCAAACTGTAAGTGTTCACTCATCACTATATTTTAATTATTCTAAGTTTTTCTTTCCTTTCCAACACCAGCAATGCCCACGATCTTTTTGCCCAATACGATAGTACACAAATGGCCTTCAATCCAACAATACCCTTCCCTAAACAGAGTGAACCAAAGCTAAAGCGGGGCAAGCAATTGTTTTTACGATCTGATTTTAAAGAAGATTATCAGAATATTCTTAAAGATGCTAAGATGACACGCACAATATCCAAGAACAGATTGCAAATAGATTTTCTTAGCGAACTTAATAGAAAATAAGTTCTGTTTACCTTCTATTTCCCTCTATAACTATCTGCCGGCTTATTTAAGTTTAAAAGTTTGTTTAAATTTTATGCAATTAAAAATTTAAGAACAACTTAATATTGCGATAAAAAAAATTGTTTAAAAATTTAAAGGTTTAAGAACTTATTAAAAGCAAACGTAGAAATTTTAGTGAAATGCAATTTATATATACGAAATGAGTACATTATGAAATTAAGATAATCTACTAAAGGGGAATACTGTAAAAAGGAGCTCCTCTATGTGTGTGTTTAAATGCTAATTGTGGTTAACCTAGGGACATTGGGTCTATTGCCATATAACCAGATACATATGCTTGGGTTCGTGTGTTCAACTATACTGTAGGTCCTCGGCGTTGTGCGGCACCGGCTGGTGGTAAGTATTCACGATTACCGACCACCACAGGCTGAGCAAAACTGCCAACTGCATTTTCGGGTAGTATACCTGCTGCCGTAGCTGCCAGACCTGTAGCAGCTGTAGCTGGAGCAATGCGATTAACAGCTGGATTCGCCACATTACCCGTGACACCAATTGGTCGTACAAGAGCGCCAGCTCCATATAGTGATTGTGATTGAGCCGGTGTCGGTGTGGCAGATGGGTATGAGCCACGTCCTGCATTATATGCTGCAATCTGAGGCACACCAGTTGCTCGCAAAGTTCCGCTGGGAGATGTTGATGGAACAACTGCGTTATAGGCCGTGTTGACTTGCTGTGGACTTCCTCGATAAATATTGGTGTTTACATTGGTATTGCTAGAAGTGGAACCACCAATGGTATAGTCGTAAATGTAGGCATTGTTGGCATACAAGCTGGGAGCCGAAACGCAGTCATATTGATTCCACCAGACGCACACCAGTGTTTCCTGGCTAAATACAGTACCATTCGGGCACAAAAAGGAGTAGGTGCGATTAAGTGCGCATATGTGGAAGACCTGACACTGAGCCTCAATATCCGCATAATATCCTGGAAGGGGCTGTTGTGAACAATCAAAATTGGTTTGCGGAACTTGTGCGTAGACGGGATAATCGACTCCAGCGACACCCGGTATGGCCGAATAGTCACCATTCGCACCGTCATTGTAATCCTCACTGGCAGACGCGCGTGCAGCCGATGCAGTATTGCCGTATTGCGTCTGTGGACTGTAAGGACCACCGCGAGAAGTTGATGACGTGCCTTGTAAACCTGTGCCGGTTGGTCGTCTGGACAAATTAGCGGCGCTGCTAACAGGACTGGCAGGTGCACCAAACGCAGTTGTTGCCTGGCCACTTGGAGTATACCCAACTGCAGGCGATGGAAATAACCCCGCGCCATAAGCGGTAGCCGGTGCGGGCGTTAAAGGTAGAGCAGTACCTGTGGGAAAGGCACCGGAAGGCAGCCGACTAGCTGGTATTCCTCCTCCACCAGTGGTAGCAAGCTCCGGACGTACATAATTATAACCACTTTGTGCCTGTCACAAAAACTATATTAGTATGGCTTCAATTTTGAACTGAATCCCTTCATACCTGCACCTGTAATTGGGCGCCACTTCCGCTCCAAAACAGCAACAAAACTGCAACGAAAGATTGAGCCAACATTAAAGCTTTCTAATTGTGTGTGAATATAGTAGAGGTTTAGCGTTTACTCCGAGATGCGAACCACCCAATGCAACAAATTGAAATGAACTAAGCTGAAGCTTCACCAATAGTTGGCTCATGTCGATTTTAGGGCCAAGTACGTTACCAGATGCGATTCTTACCACTGATAGCTAACATGGACGGTTCTAAATTGCGATCTTTATTTATCAGTTTCCTACTCAGGTGTCTCGCACAGTGGTTTCAAAAATATAAAATAAGTAAACAATTTAATTCAAAACAATATTCCAACTATATTTCAATCAAATTGAGAACTAGTGTTAGGTATTTATTATATTGAAACTAACTAATGGTACTATTAAATAAGATATTACCTTTCATTTCATATATAATTAATGTTTTGAAGCCACTGTGCAACAGCAACGCACTGCAACATCAATTGGCTGCCAAGAAATGCGACTACTGTTGCATGTGGCCAAAGACTTGTACAAGACGCATGCCTCGTAAATATGCAAGGCAACAAAAACTTAGACAGACAGACGCCCACAACAACAGCAATAGATGCTTCAAAGGAAGTGCTAATAATGATGAGGCGGTCGGTCACTGTTGAGTTACGCGCCATATCCGACCCTGAGCAGCACCAGCAGTAGCAGTTGTGTTTGGTTTACTCACCTGCCAAGACGGCGGCGTATCGTTTATTGAATATTAACATGGTAAACTGTGTCTTCAAGCGCCGTTTTGTCGTATGTGGTGAATTTGAAATGAATGTTATCCTTGAGAGTCGTCTGTGAGCTCCACCAGATGTCAGAACAAACTGCAAGCCACCACAGCCCAGGTAGCGACATTTATAGATGATGTTCTAAGCTTGAAACAAGCGACATCTTTGCGAAATTTATGTTTATGTGGCAGCTGCCCTGTTCAACAATTTGACAATATGACAATTCGACAATTGGACAGTTCGTCAGTTTTGTTTCGTGCTTGCGCTTTAGCAGATTTATGATATTGGGTTATCCATTGTTACCAGTTTTGAGCCGGTTATCAGTGGCGATCCTATGCCATTGCTACTCTTACGTATACATAATATTTTACTTCGTTACGTATACGTTATTTAATTAAATATGTATTGCATTTCAAGTGCAATGCAATTCAAATCTGATTTCAATTTGCCCTTGAGCATCAACTATGACGTTCAAATTTGTTCTGTTTTGTTTTGATTGTTTTATTTCTTAGCTTTTTATTCTAAATATATGCAACGTAAAATGACAAAAATATTTAAATTGTGGCTGATTACGATTACGATTGAACATTTTATGTCTTTTGTTTTTGGACTGACCTTTCCCGTTCTTGAGTACGCAACATTGAAGAGTAGCCATCGGATTGAATTAAATTTGTGTTTAAAACTTATGTGTTTTACAATTATTCATGTTGAATTATTTAATGTTTAACCAATGTTTATTGATTTATGAGACTTTTAAATCGCTTTACTAGATATCATTATATCAATTGTAATTATGCGTAAAAGGTTTTGTGTTTTGCTTAACTGTTGCATATAAAGTACCACCTTTAACCTATTTTGGTAAAGCTAAAATTATATTATTTATATTTTTGTTGTACATTAATAAAAAAATTACATAACTTACATAACTTAACTTAAAATAGAATTATTAATAATTGCCCTAATATCAAGGTAACCTTTAGTTGTTTTAAATTGAAGGATGGTAAAAATCAGGCTACCAAATTTAATAATAATAAATGTTTTAAATTATTTACTTATTTATAGATGTTTTTTACGTCTAACCAAGAAGTTTTTATGAAAAATGAACTATGTTAATAAAAATAAAAACTCGAATTTCTATTATTAATTCTTCTTTTCTCCGTAGATGGTGTAGGATGGTTAATGAAATTATCACTTATTGTTTTGGTGCTATTATCATCTGGTACAACAGTTAGAACATCAGTTTTAAAATTGGAGGACCAACATTTAAATTGTAACTTACGTCTTGAATAAGTTGCAATTTGATGAATATGGGAAATCGATAGTTTCTAATCATAAATATTTCTTTTTATATTTCTATTTTCAGAAATATTAGCACTATTTGAAAAAACCCTGACCTTAATAACTCACCAAGTGATCAGAGCTGTTGTTAAACAGTTTAGAAACAGACAGTCAACAGTTATTGAAAATGTGACCCATTCTGCAAGTAAGTTATGTTAATTGGCCGACCTCCACGAACTATCGCGAGTTTTGCCATCCCTAGGTCCTTTTCACGCAGCGTGGCGATTGTTACAATATTTTGTAAAATTTTGCACACCTTGTACGAAATTTAACAATGTCGGCACTTAATTTGACCGTGCGCGTGCATCCCGTGGTGCTGTTCCAAGTCGTTGATGCGTTTGAACGTCGCAATGCTGACTCACATCGCGTCATCGGCACACTTTTGGGCTCCGTTGACAAGGGAGTTGTCGAGGTTACCAATTGCTTCTGTGTGCCGCATAAGGAACATGATGATCAAGTAGAAGCGGAATTGAGCTATGCATTGGACATGTATGATCTGAATCGCAAGGTTAATTCCAATGAAAATGTCGTCGGATGGTGGGCTACCGGCAATGAAGTGACCAACCACAGTTCCGTCATACACGAATACTATGCCCGCGAATGCAATAACCCTGTGCATCTGACTGTTGACACTTCGTTACAAGGTGGTCGGATGGGACTACGTGCATATGTTTGCATACAATTGGGTGTGCCCGGTGGTAAGACCGGCTGTATGTTTACACCCATACCTGTGGAGCTAACAAGCTATGAGCCCGAAACATTTGGTCTTAAGCTTTTGCAAAAAACAGTGGGTGTATCATCAGTACATCGGCCAAAAACTGTGCCGCCTATGCTAGACTTGGCACAAATTTCAGAAGCTTCACAGAAACTACAGTCTCTGCTGGACCTAATACTAAAATATGTCGACGATGTTATTGCACATAAAGTGACCCCAGATAATGCTGTTGGACGCCAGCTTCTGGATCTTATTCACTCAGTGCCACATATGTCTCACGAACAATTTACCCAAATGTTTAACGCTAATGTACGTGATTTATTAATGGTTATATCCCTTTCGCAATTGATTAAGACTCAGCTGCAGCTTAACGAGAAACTGACATTCCTGCCAACGGCTTAGTCAGTGCTCGTGTTTTAGTTCACATTTAAGAGCAAAGTAAATTCTACGTATTGTGTATTTTCCGTTGATGATTCTAAGTAATAAATACCACAGATCAACAAAAAAAAAATTATCGTTTTATTTGACATCTTTAAAATAATTCCATAACGTCCCGTAATGTATTGCCTTAAAATTCTTTGTTTATTTCTTATGGATTCTGGAAAACTAATATGATAAACTATGGTTGGAGAGGCAAACAATTTAAATATTGGAGAATTCATTTAAATAAAAAATTTGTTAAAGTATATAATTAGGATTTTTAATTGTAAAATATGTAGCTAATCTTTGTTTATTAATCATGTAATAATATTTCACTCCAATCAATTTAATACTATCTTCATAATACCTATATAACTTACACATAGAAAAATTGAAGAAATAAAAATTCAAGTTTGTATTTTGTTTTGATATATGCATGTACTTTATTTAAACTTAAACGAAATTCAAGCTGTTTATTTTACAGAAAAAAATTATTCACATACCGATTAATAATTAATTAATTAATTAAAAATTTGTCATTAAATTAATGCGCATAAAATTTATATTCAATTTAAAATGTTTGACAATATTCAGAAGTGTATGAAATTAATACTAAATTACAATAAATAAGAATAAGAAAATATATATATGGGGTATATATATGATTATACATATACTCAAATATATATTAATATTTATATTAAATACAATCCTTTTTCTGTTATACAAATAATAACGACAATTAGAATTTAAATCGCTTCTTCATATATATATATTTTTTTTTTTTGCTTTTTTTTAATGCAGATATGTATATAGGTATATAAATTGATAGTGTGTTTGTGTATATGTATATGTATGTATGTGCATGCACTATATTGTTTCTTAGGTACATTGGGTACGTCGTGAAGGTTTGGGCGTGGCTCAAGTCTTTAATGGTGGATTAACGCAATCATAATAAATTTAACAATAATTAATTCTGATTAAAGGATGATGTTCGAGTGTATAAGTTTGTGTGTGTGAGGTTGGATGTGCTTGTTTTTTCTTTGTTTTTCTGCTAATAGGCAATTCAGCATATTTCATACTTAATGTACAATCTAAATTTTTTTGCTTGTTTCTACACTCAATGAAATCAACGTAAATATATTTTATATATAAATGTCTACATATATGCATTTACTTTTTTTATTCGTTTTTTTTTTATTATTATTATAATATTTAATAAATTTCCAAAAAGATTTAACAACATTCATAGAAATCTGTGTCTTATAAGTTTCATCAAATCTTATAAATACTCGGTAAACATTTTGAATTTGACTTTGATTTGGCAAAAAACATCAAGAGAGCTTGGCTTTTAAAGATATATATATATATATATATATATTGTATATATCGTACTCAATGTGTATACACACACATATATATATTTATGTATATAAAACGTTAAAATCTGAATCAAAAACACTATCAAATTTAAAAATTGAACGATGCATTCGATGGTTAACATTAAGCTGAAACATTTCATATTTTCTTTGTATATATATATATATATATATATATATTGACTTTATGCTTTCTTTAATCTTTTTAAACATTCAACATATTTATATACTATTATTAATTGTATATTATATGCATGCATATGTAATGTATATAAGCATTTATGTATATATTCATTAGTACATCAACAACAACAATCGAAAATAAACAAGAAAAATACAACAACTATTGATGAAGTCAAATCAATCCTTAAACACAACTAAACTTAATGCCATCATCACTCGAATAACAATTCTGGCAATGAAGCTTATGGTTACGCACACGGACATCGGTTCCATTGAGTCCATCGCCCAGTTGCACATGGCAGACGCAGCATTTAAAACAGTTAATATGATAAAACAGCAGTAAAGACTCAATGATCATGGCAGCTCCGCGACCTGTATATAAAAAATAAGTAAATAAAAATAAGAGAATATTAATAAAATGCTTAAGTTAAAAAATATCTTTATAATTAGCTTTGAAGTACCTTGACGGTAGCCTTAAAATGCAGCTTGATATATATAATTAATTAGTTTTTAACATAGATTAGTATTAAGTGGTAAGTCTTTGGTTTAAAGTCTTTTTTTATTGGTTAATTGGTGGTCGCCTCTTTTATACCCAAACAATATATTTGAGCGCTTTGTGCACCTGACGACAATTGTCGTGGGTACAGCCCAAATCTGATGTAATAAAAAGGAAAAGCATACAGAAAGAAGAGAGAGAGAAAAAGAGAATGAAAAGAAACACAAAGAGAAATAAGATATTTATAAAATTAAATGACTAAAAGGACACAAATTCATTAATAAATATAACTAAGCTCCTTTATACGATTCTATCTATGATAAACAAAAGTACAACCTAATGATTGATTGTTTCTTCTAAAATTATTTTAGGTTATTTGAAATATTATAAAACATTTAATATGAGATAGATATATGAATAGTATCGTAGTATTTAAATAATTTTAATGTTAATTTTTTCTAAGTAATGTTATGTAAATGCTATAGATAATGATTAATTAAAATACATGTTGGTGTGGTGGCTGGCTTTTGATGTTTCTCGTATTCAAGCCTATAAATGTAATAGACGCTTTAAAGATTTTATCAAAATGTTGTAGAAGAAGAAGGAATAGAAGAAGAAGAAGAAAGCACACTCACAACCAACGTAGTAGCAAAGTTTACCTAATTCGTCGCCACAATGGGAACATTTCTTTTTGCCACTAACGCTGAGCACCTTCTCCTGATTGCTGGCAGTGTTGTTGCTGTTATTGTTGCTGTTGCTGTTGATGTTGCTATTATTGACAATGTTGTTGCTGTTATTGTTGCCCAGAGGTTTTAATCCAACTCCATTACCATTTAACTGACTGTAGTTGCCGTTACTATCGAATCTGTAATGAAAACCAATAAAATAAATATTTTTAATGTAACTATTAAGATGCCGATGGATCGAAAGCTTTGAAGCGAATTCTTACCGTTTACGTTCTCCAATGCCTTTGCTCTGAACACGCTCTGTAAGCGTCTGTATGATGGAATCGGGCAGCGGTTTGCCATTGGATGAAGCGGCCGGCATGGAGCGTCGGTTCATCTGAAGCTGCTGTTGCTGCTGTTCGAGTAGACGACGGTGCTCAGCTTCTTGAAGCAACCAATGATTGGCATGGCCATTATTGTACAGTGCCCCATTGTAGTCCGGCATGGACTTGCGCTTTTGTAGCCATGAGGCATCGTTGACCAGATTGCGCTGATGCTGCTGTTGCTGCTGCTGCTGTACCTGCACCCAACCGTCAGTATATTTTGGCTTTGGTGTTGCGCTCAGTGCCAACAGTGTGTTGCGAGACATGTTGCTCAAATTCTGTGCTGATTGATGATGGTAGACAGCTGCTAGATTTGCAGTGAGACGAGGCGCAGGAGCTGCTGGCATTGGCGTACCAGCTATCTTGACCAATGAACCTCCATAGGCATTGTTGTTAGTTGTACGCTGTCGGGTGCTCACAGCATAATCAGGTTCCATGCCATGTCCATTGCTACTCAGGTGCATTGCTCGCAATGGTTTTGTAGGCGGCGTTGGTGGCTGTGCTGGTAACATCAGACGTTTAGAGAATTCATTCAGATCAGACATGGATTTGCGATAATCTGTGTCCATCTGTTGGTATTGATATTGTGATATAGCATGCGGTGGTGGTGGCCGCTGTTGCTGCTGCTGTGGCACATTTGCATAGATTTGTTGCATTGACTGTTGCTGGGCTAACTGAGGCTGTGGTGGTTGAAAGGCGCTCAACATGCCATTTCCAATGCCCAGACCATGGTGTAAGTCCTGCAGTGAACGTCGATTGTTTGACATAAGCATTTTGGCTCCATGCTGCAGTTCCCGCCTTGCCAGATTTTCACGCAGCAATAGATTCTCGCGTTGTCGTTTTAATTCCTCCTGCTGTAATTAAATAAATAAAGATTATTAACTATAGACTCGGAAAACCATATAAACCATATTTCCTACCGAAAACTGAAGTAACTCTCGCTCGACACGCAGCACTTCACCCTGCTCACGTATCTTCTCCTCTATTGAAAGCATCTTTGCATTTGCCGTGGCGGTTGCCTCGCTTAATGATTGTGTTGCAGCTGCTGCTGCTGTGGCAGATTCCGTCCATGATTCCGCTGAGTTGCCTTTAACAGTTTGCAGTAGCGGCGTCTGTGATGCCAACAACGCATCATTTTGATAGATAACTTCACCTAGCTGCGTCGCCGCCAGCGCCTGCGTTGGCGGAGGCGGCATTGGTGGTGGAGTTGCCTCCGATTGTGTGTCATTCTCCTCCGAGGAGTTTGTATAATGTTCGCTACTCTGTCGCGAATGATTCTCCGAGACACCGGAATCGCGACTTTCACCTGTTAAGCAACATTTAAAAGTATTACAAGACGTTTCCATTTTCTGTAAAAACCATATCTTCATTGATTCTAAACATCAAACTTATTCAAACGACCTAAAGTCCCCTCTCAGCTACCACTGACATCTGCCATTACATACGCACTAAACGGATTATTTATACTTAACCTCACTGTTCGTTTTCAGAGCTGTCTGTACCCTAGGTCCGACATACCCCAGAAGCCCCGTACCACCAACAGAGCGTTGGTTAATTTGCATGTTTTGTTTTTGTCACCGTTTTTCAGCTCTATTGACCATTGGGTCTCAGACTTAACGTTAGACTATCACAACTATCCCCTACGGCATAGACTTACCTGTATCAGAACTGTCACAAAGACCCGCCTTAATGTAGAGCTGTTTCTCGAGGCGTCGCTCCTCTTGTAGGAGTTGTGCCATATCTGGTGGCGGGGCAACAGTTAACTCTAGATAACTGTCCACGTCATCGAGATCAGCGTCTGTCTCAATGCCCAGGAAACTGGAACGTTTGTTGCGAATTTCCTTTTTGATGCGTTTCGTTGAATTCATCCGCTTGATGGGCGGTGATGGTTGTGCAATGGGCGTGTTTGGGCCCTGACTCTGCAGCTGTCGACGCGTATTGCTGGAAATGGTCTCGTATGTGTTGTCCGATGACCAAGTGCCTGTATCCAATTCATCCTCATCATTAATATTTGCATTACCAGCAGAGCCATCTGTAAGATTTTCTGTGGGCGGTGGCGGCGGCTTTTCTTTGGGCGGTTCCATTGTTGGCGCAAGATTTGTAACATTATGACCCAGTTCCAGTCCCGTATAAAAGATATCAATATTCTCGTAGACGGGTATGGGACGCAGATGTTTTGGTGCATCGTAATAGGGTTCTGCAGATTTTGGAACCTGGTAATATGGTTCCAGGTCGGCGTTAGTTGTTGTTGATGTTGTTCTTGTTGCTGTTGTTGTTGTTATTTTAGTATCATTTTGATTGCTGCTGTTGTGATCATTATTTTTATTACTGTAATTGTTATTGTTATTGTTAGTTTGATTATGCTCGTTAATATTATTGTTATTGTTGCTTTTATTTGGAATGCTTCTTCTGTGACTTCTTCTTCCTATCATCGCTGTCTGTTCATTATCTACTTGTTGCGTAGATATAGTCGAGCTGATGTTCTCATAGATGGGTTCCTTCCTATCAATCGTCTGTAGTTCCTTTTCTATTCTCATTTCCTGTTTCTCCTGCTCTTCTACTTTCTTCTGCTCATCGGTTTTATTTGGCATTACGGCATTTCCTTCATCTTCCATTCTCAGTTCTATTATTTCTTTCTCCCCCATGTTCACTTTCACTTCAATATTTTGTTGTTGCTGTTGTTTCTCCTTTAAATCTATCTCCTGGTCCTCCTCCTCCTCGTCCTCCTCTTGCCTGTTGCTGGCCTCCCTGTCAATAGCTTCCAGCGCCAAATCAAGAGCTTCGTTGATCTGTGGAATGGATGAGCGAGCGCGAGCGAGACAGCGAGCGTACGAACAAAGCGGCAAAGCGTGCATAAAAAAGAGACAAAAAATGCGCCATCATCGCACATATTTTAATTAAGTTAATTTTAAACAACTGCTGAACTTGCAATGAATAAATTAAAATAAAAAAAAACAATAATAATAATCACAACTATAATAAATAGCCAACAGCAAAAAAGGCACACAAATTATAGAAAGAAATTAAAATAATAATAAACATATGCAAATATCAGTCAAGAGGTTCCATTATATACAGGAAAAATTAATAACATTGTAACAACGAAATAAAAACTTAAATTAATTTCACATAAATACTATATACAATTATCTGCTCTTATCATAAAAGTAAAATTGATTGAGAATATCATCTCATTAGCTGAGATACTACCTCTAGATGATTTTACAACTTTAAGTTCAAGTAGAACTAAGAATAAAATCCTACATAATTAATAATGATACAAATTATCATTGGAAGGTAAAAGTTTCTATGGAATACCTATTTAAGCTCTTTTCAATTCATAAATAGTACAATTATACTCAAATATTATAATAGAATCTATAGCCAATGGGTCTAAGTGCTTACCATTGTGTTTTAATCAAACTAAAACTATTTATTACATTGACGCAGTGAACTATATTGACAAATTGAGCACACAAATATGTAGGTATATATAGGTAATTCCCCGACGCGATATCTTATACTGATGGACACTATAAAGATAAACTGCAAATGCGTATGCGATACTAACAGTATATGTTTGAATATATATATGTTCCCGGAACGAACCAAAACTGTTGAAAGCCAATAGGCAACTAACGACGCAACTGTTGCAAGGGTCGCATTAACAATGCTTATTTACAGATAAAGCAAAAGCGCAAAAAACAAATAGAAGACAAGAAAAAAAAATCAAATAAAAAATGCAATAAAAAGTAGTGGGAATATATATGGAACGATTTGTCGTTGCGTTGGGTTAGGTTTCGGTCTACTACGAATAGCGCCCCGAAGTATGCAATGTTGAACTGAAACCTCACTAGGTTCTTCTATACGTAAGCGCTGTTGCACTCGTATAACGGAAGGGCGGAGGTCGTGACAGCTGTAACTTTTGGCATTTTAAATATATAGTATATATATATATATATATATATATATACGTATATGTAAATATATATATATATATATGTAAAGCTGGAACATGCATGGAACTTAAGAGCTAAACACAATTGCAGAATAGAATAGAAATTCATAGAACAGAACACAAAAGCAACATAAACGCAAAATGTAACAAAAAGAATCAACAAAACGAGACAAAGATAAGGAAAGAAAGAGACAGAGTTTAAATATGTGTGTTTGTGCGTCAGTGTAAGTTTGTGTTTCAGGGTGATAGAAGAGACAACCGCTTACCTCGAAAATTATATACTTGCAACAACTTTTGCTGGCAGTAAGCATGTAAACTATGTAACTGTGAGTAGTAGTAGCAATATATAATATACATAATTTATGTATTTATATATATATATAATATTATATATATAGTTTTGGTATACATTTTAGCCAAAATTACGAGCGCAAGGCATGTAAGAGAAATGCATACAGATTATGATCATAATAGACTATAGATTCACAAATATATATACATATATATAATTATTTGGATATAGATAAATATATACTTATAAATAGATAATAATAATAATTATATATATACACATAGCTTTAATATATACAAAGTTGATAAGCCTTATTTGTTTAACCTTATACCCATGGGGAACTTACTTACGCTAATCATCTGGATAGGATTAAACAGAACGAACACACAACAAGGACCAGGGCGCATTGGATATGTACGATTATTGTATGTGTAGGTAGTTTATATCGTATATAGTTATATACCCAGTACTCTGCCTGGCACGTCGCATTTTTTTTTTAAATCTCTCTTATATCACAGCCAGCAACAAACAAATAATTATTCAAAAATTTTGTAATATTTTTTCTATAAATAAATTTCCCATTTTGGTTTAAAAAGCAGACACAGAAAGCACAATAGAACAGGAAATATAAAGCAGTGTAAACTGCTTGCCATTTGAAAATAATAACTGATATATTATATGAACTGCTTTATCTAAATGGCAAGCAGTTTACAATGCTATACTAAAAGAAAATATCTTTTGTCGCTGCACAATTTCCGTTGAATGTTTTTGTTGTAGTTTCTTTTGTTTATTGGTAAAATAGCACAACAATTTAATTATCATAATTATTAATATTTTGTAATTATTATTTATATATTTGTTTAATTTTTTTTTTATTATAATTTTGGTATGCTTCTTGAGGTTTTGCTTTTTAATTATTTGTATTATTATTATTATTTTAACGTGTATTAATTAGAAATTTATCAGCACGCTAAGTAGTATATAAAATTTATAACCATAAAACATGTTTTACATTTTTTTCTTACATAAATCAAATTTCGTTTTTGTTCTGTTTTTTTTTTTTTTATACATAAAAATTAGTTTTAGTAAATAAGCACAAAGAAATAAAAATAAGAAACTGTAGCTTACGTAGCTTGAGCCCCACAACAGAAATGTATAATAAAAATGAAAAATGGAAAACAAAACAAATAAAATTTAAGATATAGAATTAAAAGTTCATATATATATATATTCATAATAAATAAATTCGATTTTTGATTTCGATTCGATGCATTTCCTTCCCTACACAACTTTAACATAATTCTTTGAGTATAGATTTTATAGAGAGCTATTGTATAATATTCGAGTTTAATTCTCCAGCATGATAAATGAGTATATAGATTTAATTGAAACGATAATAGACAAGATATATTACCCTATAACCAAATATTCTTATCCTTCTGTTTCAAAATTCAAAATTGATCATTAAATTTAATTTTGATATTTAAATTTGTATATTCAATTTTGATTTGATATTCAATTTCATATTCTATGCAAGTATTGAACAAGTTGCTTCACTTTCGCATTGCTGAAAGTCGAGTACTATATTCCTTTGATCCTTGCTCCCTAATCAAATGCCGTTAAGTCTTAGTTTTTTTTTTTTTATTTAGTGACCAGCACCAACCGCTGCCTTTATCTCTGCCTCGGCCTCAGCCAATTTATTAAGTTCCTCATCGAGCAAATCACTCATCTCTTGTGTCAATGCCTGCTCCGTTTTATCCTCCTCTAGTATCTCATCTGTAGTTATGGTTTTCTTTATTTCAATATTCACAGGAGCCGGAGTTTTGGGTAATGGCGGAGGCTTTGCCTCATCGTTGTTCAAATAGAATCTCGAATTTTCCACAAGTACAAAATCATCATCATCAACACTGACCACCTGAACTCCACTGCGAGTGTTTGTGAGTTTCACTTTTGGGTCGAGTGTTTCATTTAGTGTGGGATGATGCTGTGTCGATGGATCTTCCTGATTACCAAAGTTTCGACGTAAAAAGTCAAATATATTTCTTGTCTTCTTTTCCTTTCCCTTTTCTTTTTCCTGAGTTTGTTTAACAGCCTTTGGTGAGCATGGCGGAGTTATTTCTTTGATGTTAATCTCTGTTTCTACCACGTGAGCGCGTGCTATAAGCGGATGATCATGGTCTGCGGGCATAAATCCTGTGCGTCCAATGGAATCTGTATTGTTCGCAGATATGCAGCAGGGCTTGGGTATTGGGATCTTTGATTTACGACCCACTAATGGCGTTACTGGTGTGGAGCTAGTACCACTTGTCTCAGGCAATGAAGATTTCATCATCCGGCTACTGGCTAAACGCTCCTCGGCAATAATCTGCTCACAGGTATCCAAGAGTGCCTTAGAGTGTGCAGCACGTGCATTGCCAATGGGTGAGCTTGGTTTGCTGCCATTTTTGATCTCTTTAACTCCTTGCCAACCATCACAACGCTTCACGTCACCATCTGTAACGTTTTGATAGCCTGTGGCTGGTGTTGGTTGCTTTCGTACATCGATGCTGTCACAGGTAGGCTCTTGTGCAGGTGCCAGGCAATCTAGTAGACCTACGCACAGTGCAACATCTTCCTCCGTAGGGGTTGGTACCTCTATCTGTGACGTTGTATCCTTGGCCATACCATCACAGATTTGCAAATGTTCCTTAGTTATGGACTGGCAACCTGTGCTGGGTAACTTTGGTATTTTGGATACATCCACTTTATCACAAGGTAGCTCCTCAATGGCCTGTTCCTCCATATGCTGTCGATCCTCGGGTGAAACTTGTAGCTGCTGTCTACTTCCCTCACGATTCAAAAATTGTTGACATAGATCCACTTCCATTTCGGTAGCACCCAGTAAGATAGGAGAAGTGGGTGCCGAGTTTGCCAACTTAAAAAGACTGGACTCGTTGGGCGTACAGACGCGTAGAGGAGGCATTACAGAGGGAGATGTAACATGTGGTTGTAGTGAGTCATTGGGTGACAAGGGATCAGTAATGAGCAACGTTGATGAAGGCTTAGGACGCGGTTTGGTTGGTGGTGGCGAGTGGACCACAGCTTGTGTCTGACCTATTACTGGAGCATAATCTCCTGAGCTGCGATCAATAACTATATGATCCACTATATCAATTGCTAATGGAGCACGTCTGTTGGGATTAGGCGAAGCTGGAGGTGTTATCTGTGGTATGCGACTACGTGGTAGTGCCTTTGGTAAAGGACTTGCAGACATTGCGGTATAAGAAGAGTTCACAGCTGATGTCGGAGTTAGAGAATTACAAGTAGGGGTAATAACTATTGTCGCATTTGGTGTCTTCCTGGAAGGACTCGGAGACATTGGAGTCCGATTTACTTTTGTTACTCCTTCACACTCTGTGCCACTTCTTTGGCCAAAGCAACTGGACAATGCCTTGACCGTATTGGGCTTAGGTAACTCATCGGCATTAACAATGGTAACAGGTGGTGCACACATAACCACCTCCGGTACATGTATATCCCCCGAGTTTGGGCTAATATCTGTTTCTACTTTAAAAGCACGTCTAGGCGGTGGAGTTGGTGGTTTCTCCAGCTGACGTGAGTTGAAGATCTCAACACGTCCATTAATGCTGAACTGTTGGGGAGTTGAGCCTGAAGTTGCCTTTGAACGGACCGATTTTGGTGACATAGGCGGTTTGCCCAATGGACGTGGAATTTGTGTAGGTGTAACAATGATTGAAGGACTTGGTGGTGGTGCAGCAAATGGAACTTGTTGGACAATTTGTTCGGGCTTGCATGTGATTGAATTCTGGGTTGTGGTCACTTTTGGTGTTGTTATTGTGGTTGGTGTTGCTGTGGGTGTTGCTGTTGGTGTTGCTGTGGTTGTTGGTGTTTTAGTAAAATCAAATATCTGGCTAAACTGACCTGGTGGCGACTGTGCTACCAGTGGCTGCTCAGCAGCCTCATTAAGTTCCTCATCATTTTGAAAGGTTTCCTTAAACATTTTAAGCAAATTGCGCGCATGAACCATTTCGTTGGAGGGCTTTCTACGCAAGTTACAATTGGTATTCGTTGAGGGATTTAAGGGATTGAAATTGGGATTGGTATTTGTATTGGTATTGGTATTGGTATTGGTATTGGTATTGGTATTTGTATTGATATTGGTATTGGGATTGATATTGTGTTTGGGTTGAACCGACACCGCATTGGAAGCTGAAGCTACTACAACATTATCATTGACACTACGTGGACTTAATTTAGGGGATTCGATAAAATTGTTAGTAGAACTTACACTAAATTCCATGTCCCGTGCTGGTGGTGGTGGTGGATGTGATGCATTTGTTGCTTGTGCTGATGCTGATGCTAATGTTGATGTTGCTGCAGATGTAACAATTGTGTGATGAGCTACTTTTGGTGGATGTGAATTGTTAACTGGCAATGCTGCTGGATGCAGATCGGTTAACTCATCAAACTCGGCTTCAATTTGATTGACTGCATTGGCCGCTTCTTCTAACTGACGCTCCTCCAAAGCCAGAGCTGCGATGGCTTCGTCCAATTGCTGTTGCTGCTGCTGATCCTTAATCAACTCCTCATTGTTATCCTCCTGTATGCCACTATCGTCGTGTGGAGGCACCGTTGGTGCTTCCTCCACAATCAAGGTAGGTGGTGTTGCTACCTTCTGTTGTTGCTGCTGCTGTTGTTGCTTTTGCTGCTGTTGTTGTTGTTGTTGTTTTTCATTCTTTTGCAGCTGCTGCTGTCGCATACGTTGCTCCTCGCCGCGCATTATTTCCAGTTGCCGTGCATCAATGAGAGCTACAAGCGGTGGCTTCTTTTGCTGCTGCTCCTCCTCTTTGGTAACGGCATGCTGTAGGCTGTTGAGACGCTGTTTCAGGGGCGGCACTGGCACATCTACACTCTTGCTGGAGTTGAATGCATTACGCTGTTGTTCCAGGCTCTGCATGCGATCACGTATGCTACATATATCGCCCGATAGACGTTTCACTTCCTGCTTAGCAATGGGCTCCACAGTTGAAGCCGTAGCGCTAGCTCCATTGCCATTGGTAAGACGGTCACGTAATACAAGTTTGGGTGCTGCTCCATTAGGCATTTGCTTTGGCTCACTGTCGCGTTGTTCAAAGATTTCTTTGCGTTTCGATATGTCCACCTTGGGCACATCCACTTTTTGCTTCTCAACACCCTCCTGTGTATCACTGGGAGATGTCACCTCAAATCCACTCAAGCGATCTTCAATTTTACTGCCACGACGCGTGGGATAACCAATGGTCTCTCCATTTCCAGTTCCATTGTTATTGGCAATTTTACCATTGCTACTGGCACGTTGCACACGCTGTTTATAATCCTGTATAGCTCCCTCATAGGTATATTCACAAGGATCTGGTGAGCTAGCAGGTGCTGTGCTCGACGAGGTATCATAGCCTGGCGATGATATGTATTCCCGTGTGCCTGTTGAACCCACGGCCTGCAATTTATTGGTATTCGATGTGCTCGCTTGGTTGGCATTGTTAACATTGCCGTTTCGATTTCTATTGATGTGATTCTGTTGCTGCTCAACGCTGTCAGCACCAGCTGCTCCAATGGCCTTGTCCAATTCAGCAACATTGTCGCTCTGCAAATAGAAGACATCAAAGAAATGGAGAATTATTAAAGGCTTATTAAAATTGTATTCCTTAAATTATCAAAAAAAGAAATCTGTATTCATTCTGACTCTATTCCTTGAGCTCTACTTAGCTCTAATTGTACTTTCTTCCCAGATTTAAAAAGATAGCCTTTCTTTTCATATTAGCCCTCTTTTTCTTATTTATTTTTCTTTTTTTTTAATTCTGTCTGCTTAACCTTTTTATACCCATTCACCCAGATGCCATGAACCAACATAAATACATTCCATATAAATTGTTTGATTGTGTTTTATGCAATGGCGACAAGCGCGTCTAATTGCTCAATCTGATGGCAATTTTGTATGTTTTTCAATGCTTTTCCTTTTCTTTTTCTCTCTATATCTCCTCTTTAAATTTTTATTTATTTATTTTCTGTTATGCCGTTTATTATTTATTACTTTTTTATGATGCGATTGCGATTGTGATTGTGATTGCGATTGTGATTGTGAACGCATTTGATTAATAAACAATTTGTGTTTATTAGCTCGTGTCGCTGGCAACACTTTCCAAGATCTCCGGATTCTGCTTTACCCGTGGCTTGGAGATTCAATTGAAAGCCGCAAAGGCAAATGTTGGTAAATTCGTATTAATTGTTAATTTGCTGAAATTGTTTATAAGTGTTTTGACAACACCAACAATAACAAACAACAGCAAACAAACAAATAATAATAAAGAGCTGGCAAACATTAAAGAAAGCCGCTAAGAAAATGAAAAACATTTTACACATTTCGATTGATAACTTCTACGATTAATAAATAAATAATAAATAAAGATAAGAATAATAATAAATAAAGAAATAAATAAATAAAAATATATCAATATAGAAATAAATAAAAAAGAACCCTAAAAGTAAATAAAATTTAAAAAACAAATTTAAAAAAAAATAAAATAAAAAATATAAAAAAATAAAATAAAAAATATAAAAAAAGAAAATAAAAGAGTATATAAAAAAATAAATAAAGAATAAAATAAAAAATAAATAAAAAATAAAAAAAAGTTAAAACAAAAATAAAAAAATATCAAAAAAAAATATATATATATTAAATAAATTTATGTAGCTGACTCATAAAACTTTGCTCTAAATATTCTGTATAATATATGCTTGAAATCTAGTTATATGACAAATACTTATAACGCATACAAACTAACTTTGTTACTAATAATACTAACCATAACACTATTGTTATCATAATCCTCAGATAAGCTACTCTTGCCACTGGCGCTGCTGGTGCCGATGCCCAGATCACTTAAATCATTTGCCTCATCCTCATTGTAAACTGCCAGAGATGCCAGCTTGACGCGCCCACGTGAGCCACCACGTTCCGCCCTAAATGTGGAAATAAATATTATTTAATGTTATTTCAATTAAATTCTTTTATAATTAAATAAAATCCTTACCGTTCCTCCATCATTTCTGTAAATGTTTTCGATTTTCGTCGCGTGCGATCATGTTCCTCAAGCTCAAGCTTCTTCGTTTCAACCACACGATCGATGATATGTTCGACACGTTTTCGCCGTGATGATTTCCAATTGTCAAGGTTCTTTATTGTATAGATAAGTAGCGAAAGTTAGCATACAAATAAATAAAAAAAAATCCATTGTAATTTATAGTATTCCTGCTTATAAACGTGTATGTATGGAAACTCAAAAAAAAAAAAAAAAAGAGTTTCTTTCTGCCAATTAAAAATACTTTTTGCTTGGCTTACTTGGCCTGGCCAAGCGACGTGACAAAGGTGAAATAATTGCGGCGTAAATTTACTTTTATTATTGTTATTATTGTCTGAAGCGAATCGGTAGTTGAACTTTAAGAAATGTAGCTTATGGTGTCAACATTAGCAAAATTAACAAAGAAATTAAGATTTTATTTTTATATATTTATTTAATATATGCAATTAATTCTGATTTAGTTTATTTTTAATGATTTGATATTTAACTCTTGTTTCATTAATGATCTCAGTGCCAATACTTCCGGGAAATATTAAATATTTAAATTATACCAAAATTTACCAGTAACTTCTTAGAAATTTATTCTTAACTTCTTATGACAATTCCAAAAGATTATATTCAAAAATACATTTACGAAACTCATTAATGAGGCTTATTTGTTGTATTGAAACTTTCTGATTTAACTTTTCATTGACTTGAAAGGTTTTTCTGTACAAATCAAGTTGAGGCAATCTGTGCTTTATTTTTTTATTTTATTTTTATTTTTGTTTATTTTGGGTTTTTGTTGCCGTTTACTAAATGGCCATTAAAACGGCATTTTTGTACTTCCCTTCCCATCGTTTGGCGCCAGTCCCAAAACAGCAACTGAAACAAAAACATAAACACACATCCCATTCCAATCCCAATCCCAGGCCCAGTTGAACTGTACGTTTGGCGAATTTTAATAGATTTTTCGCATATCAAATAAAAGTTATGTCTGGGAACATGAAAGTTAAAGTAGTGTACAAAAAATCGATAAGAGACCACGATTACCCAAAAAAAGAAAAAAATAAAAAGCCAAATGGGAGGGAGCCAAATAAATGACAAAATGCCATGTAAGTAATCACTTTGCAATGCAATGCTGCATAGCAGTAGCAGTAGCAGTAGCAGCAGCAATAGCAGTAGCTTAGCAGCTGATTGAGTAATGAGATACAGTCACGTCAAAGGGTGTTTGCAGTGCTGATATTATGTTGAGGTTATGTCAACGAAAATTTGCATGTAACGCAAATTGTGTAAAGAAAATAAAATATATATATATAGACATACATGCACATACATACATATATATATATATATATAAGACAAAGACCTATCAGGAAAACAAAAAGTACTACAACATAGCGATTATGTAATAACATTTGTCCACTCCAGCGACGTGCATTGGAAACTGGAGTAAGCCTGCTCCATTCAGAGCTAAAATATATTACCAAAGCTTGTGCCATAGCCTCAACAATATATATATATATACATATAACCATAACAAGCTATATGCCCTGCCCAAAACAAATACTATGCGTCGTTTATCTTGAGACGTACTCGTATACCTACTTATGCGATAAAACTAGAAAAAAAAAAATCGTTCAACTAGCGATTTAGAAATTTGTCACGATTTTGGTCAAAAACTTCAAGCATATTGAGTTTCTCTTGCGTTAGGGTAAAGGCTGCTGCTACTTACATATGTGGGAGGAGTTCAAGCAAGCAACATGTGAAGTAACGCAAAACAAAAAAAAAAAAAAAGAAAACATATTTTCTTTTCACGTAATCAAAAAAGCATTAACATTATGCACATGAACACTAAACATTGCATATTTAAGATCATCATGGATAATTTTATAGCAACAGCAAAAATGTTACCATTGAGGACAAATCGGACAAATCAGACATATTTAACAGTCATGGAATGAATTGTTCATATAATAGTTGTATGTATATATACATATATATACATATATATACTTGTAGTTTACTTACATTCTGCCACTCCTCAGGCTCCTCCTTCTGTACCTCCTTTAACTTTTTGACCTCTTCGGCCTTTTTGAGCTGCTGCTGTGCCGTCTGATATAAATTGCACGGTTTGATCTGTACAAATTGCATGGGATTCTTGGATGGTGGCGGGGGTGTTGGACGTGTAACACGCGCCTTGGCCACATATGATGTTGGATCGTTGGATGCAATGGACTGCAATTAATTTAAAATAATAATAATAATAATAGTAATAATACAATAAGTGGAGTAATTAACATAAATTTGTTTCAATTGCACTCTAAGTTCAAGTTGTGCACCAATCAAAATGCAAAATAGCACAACACGAAAAGTTTAAAGTTATTATTGTCCAGTTGTTGTTGTAGTTGTTGTTGTTGTTGTTGCATGTTCATTTAATGTTGTTGTGTGGGCAACCAACACAGCGACTTAACTTTAAAGCCTATTAAGTATTTACTTATTTCTGATTATTAAAATAAAGCTGACAAGGCAAGCTACCTTGAACCGCCTTTAATTGCAACAAATATTGTGAAATATGAAACAGTTTATTGCCAGGACTTACATATATGGAGAGAAACCTTATAATGAATGATCATTCGCATATGCGATGATCAAGTTATTAACTAAATATTAATTTCTGAACTAATTGAAAACATTTTGAGCAATCAAAATAAGTAAAACATTAAGTAAATCTTTCAGAAAGAACTAAACATTTAATGATTAGTTAAAGTTAAAAGTTGCTATGTTTAATTACTATAAGTTTATGTTTAAATTAATGAGCCGACACTTGTTCTAGTCAAAACTAGCCAAACATATGTCTATAAGAAAGCTAATGAAGCTGAACAGTTAATGTTGTCTTTACCATGTATGAAACATTAAATTAACTGGAAAGTTCAAGCAGCTAAAACACAGCCGCAATGAATATAAAATTCTCGTTGTTTAAACGTTTTTTTTTTTTTTTTCTAAGGAAAGGTGTTTGGTTAGCCATACTCTTAAAGTAATTTGTGTTGGGTGCGTGGTACCCCTATACCTATACATATACCTATACATATAGCTATGCCTATAATACCACTTCTTGTGGCCACAATCTCCCTTTCTGTTGCAGTCAAGTGTGGCCAACGTCTTATGGTCTGGTCATAGTTATTGCCCCGCTTTTGTTGACGGAAGTGCCCATGAGGCGATTGCATTCGCCCCACTCCTTAAACACGTACAGATATGTATATCTATATATATATATATATATATGTATATTTGTACATTTGCCATGTGTGTATGATGGACAATATGAACTGAGGAACTTAGTCTATACTATGAATCGTTAGCTTTGCGTTGTGGTCTGGTCTGGTTGGGCTTGGGTGGGTGGGTCAAAGCACTTGAAATATGCCTAAGCAGCGCGCTGAAACCTCTTAGGTGTTGTTGTCGACAGTTGACGGTTTCGGTTGAAAGGAAAAGCGCACGCCCATTCAGCCCAGTCAAAAGGCAAGAAAGCTAAATGCATTCAACAATAAATGAAAAACTGACTGACTGACTGACTGAGTGACTGACTGAATAGTTGAGTGCATGACTGAACGATTGTTTAAAAAGAAAAACAAGTAAAATACTTAAATTTCAATATAATGAATGCTTGAATACACTATCTAGAAAATATATATTAAATTATGTTTATCTTCTTTTGACTCTATAATTATTTTAATGATATTCATTAACAGATATTTATATACAAAGAATTTCCAATAATCGTCTAGTTTACTAACTGATATATATTAATATGGTAACAAAGTTGAGTTAAAAAATGCAAGAGCATTAAATAGTCATAATAAATGTCAAGAATTTTGTCGTGTCATATGAAACTTTTAGTTTGTGAATGTTGTTTGAGTTGCTTGGATATTGTATGAGTATAAGCATGGACTCTATCCTTGATGGTCAGTATTTATGGGTCGCTGCTACTTACCGTTTTCTTGGCGCATCCATTTGTGTCGCTGGCACCGCCATTTGTGGATGTATTTGATGTAGACATCAGATCTTCATTGCCATCCAGCATAACATCCTGCTCCATGGACTCAGACTCCATGGCGATGTTGTGCTACGCTCCGTTTGTCTATATATTTTATGTGCTCAATGTCTCGTTCACTCAATATCTCACTCACTCAATATATGTATTGTATTTGTTCTTTATGTAACTGGATGAACTCTGAGTGTTGATTCTCGTTTCACATGGCAAGACACTGTGTTGTATGTCTCCTTATTTCTTGTACGCTGATGATAATGTTACTGGTCAATCGGTCAACAATGTCGTCGTCTTCATCATCATCATTATTATTGTTATGATCATGAACATTATATGTGCATATCAATAAATACAAAAAAAAATTCCAGCTCTCTAATTTGTTGCCACCCACACAAGCAGCAGGGCCATCAAGTATGTATATTTGTTGAAGGTGTCAAATTTCATTAGCTGAAAATATAGAAGAAAAGATACAAAGATACAATTCAACTGTAGATATATATATATATATATATGTGTATATATTTGTATATATTAATAGCGTGTCAAAGTCTGAATGCATAATTTAAAACGCATTAACCATCTGCTGGCCAGTCAGCCAATGTGGGCAGGTGCCGTCTCAATAAATGCGGCCATTTAGTAATGTAGAAATAGAGAAAGAGGTGGGCAAATATGAGAGACAAAAACAGAAAAAGAGAATTTAAACAGCATCCGTCAAGGATGCATAAAAACTCTTAAACATTTCAAATGTTGCATAGTCTTTTGAGCCAACAACAAAATACGGTAGCTGCTCGAACAATGCTCCAAAGTACAACTTGCAGTTCAATTAACATTCATCACAGTGCAACCACAAGATGCTTTATCTAATTGTGCAACTCTCTGTATGTCTGAACTGAAGAACTGACAAACTGAGAAACTGTCTGAATGAGCTGCTGCCTAGCTGGCTGACTGGCTGACTGGCTGGTTGGCCCCCACATTGGTATGCGGGCCAATCTTATAAACTGCCACAGTCATCATCCACATACCCATCTACATCCCCAACCCAAACAATCATATGATGATGATAACGATGATGATGATGATGATGATCATTATCATTTTTGCCGGCCTACGCTGTTTTTGTCTTTTGTCTCTCTACAAAACAATGTGACCCGGTATTTTTTGAACGTTTTGCTACGCTTTTTATGCCCTCCTACTAATTAATAATTATCAAGTATTTTTTCTATTTTTTTTTCTTCTTCTCGATTTCTTATTCTCAGTTCTTTTGCGACAGCCTCTTGTAATCGAGCTTGTCGAGCGTCTATTAATCCCATAGCTAAGGCACTTTAACATTTTTTTCTATTTTTTTATATTTTTTATATTATTTTTTCTGTCAGTTGCAGAGCGCACGTGGCCTTTAGAAAGTTGTCTTTTAGTTACTTGACAGCCATTGGGCGGGTTGAAAAGGTTAAAAAGGTCGACATGGAGGAGGATATGTGTCTGATTGTGTATGTGTGTGTGTGTGTATGTGTGTGACAACAAGTTTATATATCTATTACAATTAAGCTGCTTAAAAGCGACAGCTCAAATATATAAAGTGTATTATACTTAAAAAAAAAAAAATAAAAGTTTTGAACTTGTCTATAATTTCAATTATAGTTAAGTGAAAGTTTGTTCTATTGCTTTACAGTTATACCAAAAAAAAAAAAAATATGTAAATCTACATTATAATAATAACTTACTGCAGTATACTTTCAATCTCTTATAGTCCTATAGTTATACTTTATATATTTTTTAGCTACTTTTTAGTATATAAGTTTCTTAGCTTAAGAGATTTTTATGTGAATTTATCTAACATATTTTCTTTTCTTTTTTTTTTTTTTGTTGTTAAAACCTTTCGCATTTCGAAGATTTATTATGATTCTTTCGAGCACAGCTGCAAGTTCTTAGATAATTCTTGGGAGATCTTTGATGTGCTCAGTGATAAACGAATGAACTCTGTTGATTTACTTGGCCATTCCTTGAGCTGATCTATTATAGTTGTCAAGTTTTGCATGGCATTCGTAGAGGAACAAGTTTTTATGGCACTAACTGTTGGTATGGATAATGTTGATGATGATGATAATGATGATCACACCTCGCTCATTAAACATTTCTTCTATTTTTTTTTCTTTTTGTTTTTTTCTCTCTTTTTTTTCCAGTCTGTCAGCTTTACTGCAGTACAATGTCCAATTTTATCAGCATACAACATTGAGTATGCCAACGATTTTCAACACTCAACGCATAAGTGGACAGCAGAGGACAGGATGAGACTTGCAGCAGGACTAGAACTGGCAGCTATATAGATGATACTTATAGACATGAGGAACGCGACTTGAGGCTTAGTTACACACACACACACACAGATGAAGCAGAAATGAAGAAGAAGAAGGTCTAATCAACATATGCATAAATATAGAGACTATGTTCAACGATTGCAAACGATTGTTAATTTGCATATAAAATGCAGTCAGAGATATTGAGATAACTGCAACTATACAATAACAACAACAACAACAACAACAACAACAAATAATAATAAACTACAAACAATAAACAACAACTACTTAGAGCAATTAAAGCAAAACTTTCAAATTGTTATAATTAATGAGAGGTGCTGAACTGTAACTGCAACTGCCAGAGTTGCCAGGCACTTGAATTGTTGTTGTTAAGTTGTTGACGTCTTTTTGCCAGCAACAATAAATACTAATAATATATATATATATATATATATAGTAATGACCGACTAACCAAGCAACCAACAGACCAACCAAGCGACCAAAGCGCTTCGGGAGCAGCAAATTGCAATAATTTAAATTTTTTAAACATAAAAAAAAATAAAGTTGTTTATTTTTATATATTTATTTTTTCTTTTTTTTTTTATATAAGAGACATGCGGCAACTTTCCAATGTGTGTGTGGTAGCAGTAGCTATTGCTGCAGGGGTTTAGGAATTAGCAATAATTATTAACCACAAAGCACATAAAAATGATAATTAGATAAAATGGCAAATAAACAATAACAAGAGATCAACGTTTAAACTATTGGCGCCTTTACAGACCAAACCAAGTAAATCTCTTTAGCGGCAACATGAGTCAATTTAAAGATCCAACTATGATCTCTTATACACTGCCACTCCTCTACCCTCTTGTTAGCTACAAATTGTATCAAGATGTTTGTCTGTCTGTGCCACAGCGCCAGGCGCTGAATTAATTGATATAAAAAGAGTACAATATTAACAACAACAACAAAATTATAAATAAAATATATATAGAAGAAGAAGTAAAAAAAACAGTCGCGACCAAGACTAAATTCTTCTAAATGCTCAACAATTGTCTTCAGTTGCAGAGTTGCTTCTGCCTTAGCTAATTAACAGACTTAACAGCTGGCAAAAGGCATTGGACTTGAAAGCAGCAAACGACATCAAAGTAAGTCCCAAAGCACCGCAAAAAAATAAACTGAACAATCCCAAGGCTTTCAGATTGCATTCATGGATGGTTTAATGTTTAATGTTTGTATGCAATAAGAGAGATAATCGAATACATCTGCTGCCTGTCACAACACTTGGGAGTTACTCATATATATATAAAGTATATAGAAATGTTTTAGATTTTGTTGGAGTCACTCAACTAATTGCATTCTATTTAATAGTTTATTTAAGTGTTTAATCAGATTGCTTGTTCAGACAACAAAAGCGTCTATTATTCACATACTACAGTATATATTGTATAAATATATATTGTTTTTAAAAATACAGAAAGAAATACAAATACAATATAGAAATATTTAGAGCAATTATTAGAAACGTCTAGATCTTTAGCTATAGCTGCTGTTGCTTCTTTCTTTTACTAAAAAAAAAGTTATGGAATATCTCTTGCATTCTACAAATTTTATAAATCAATTAATTTGCAATTTATATTAAAAAATATAAAATTAAAATAAAAGCATAAATAAATAATTTAAATTAAATTTTATTCTATGTATAATTTTATTTCAAATCTAAAATAAAACCAAAACAAAGCATCAAGCCATAAATCCCAGCAGCCAGTGCTCGTTTTTTGTTAGCTATTGAGCTTAGTGTTTAATGCTATACCTCACATTATAAATTAATAAATAAACAAATATTTTATATATTTTATTCTAAGATAAATAGCAACCTAGATACCAAATGTCCCTAGGCTTGACAATTGCTGATAGATCGATCGAGCCGCATGGACTTTGATTACTTCAAACAAAAGAACTTAATGTAAAATAATCTCAAGGTAGGATAAATAATTTAAATTAAATTTAAATTAACTAAATTAAGCTCTATATTAATTATAATTATCTATAATAGAAAAATAGCTTAATTTTGTGTGAATTTTATATCTCTAAAACCATGGCAAAAACTGCTTAATGTAAAATATCTTTCTATAGAATAATTTGAAATCTGCTTTGTATATACTGAACACATTAATATAAATACTTCCGTTGAAAATGTTTGGAATATATTTTCAGGACCTTGAATGATATTGTCAGTGTTTTTTATGATTAGAATGGAAGATACTCATAACAAAACTAAGGTCTAGTCTTTTGTTAAAATTGTATAGAACATTTATCCTCCCACAAACAATAATGAGAATTATTATTATTAAGCCAAGACTTAAGACTTAATGATAAAATAAACAAGAACAAATCTTATGAAATTATCACGTCTCTATCTATTTTTTAACCCACTTTATCATTAGAAAATACCCTAGTATTTTTTTTTCTTTTCTTTTTTTGTCTTTCAATCTTCTAATGCCGCACACTCAACCTAAAACAAAACCTCATTGTAGTACTAAGGAGTGGAGAACCCTCTGGGGCTCTGACTGACGAACAATCATCAAACAATGTTCTGTTATAGCCAAATGCCTAATTAAATATTTATCTATGATTTCGATCTTAAGAGCAAGAAACGTATTAGCTTATCGGGCAAGTGAAATCAAAGTGCAAAGTGGCATTACTTGCGGCATTACTATATATATATATATAAGTAAAGTATGGTTAGATTATGACTATTTTCACTGAAGGCGCCGACAGTCAACGAGACTGGAGAACAATGCATCTGGTTTGTTTAAGCCAAGGAAACTAATCGTTAAATATTGTAAATACAAAGCTACCATAATGCTGAAACTACGAGTAATAACAGTAGTTGGTCTGCTATCTTACTTAGATAAGCACCGAGGCGGTGTTAATGGTCGAGTAAATTAACATGGAACCGACGACACTTTCCGAGAGATTTGGTAACTAAACAAAAACTGGGACAAACTGGAAGGGGGCAGAGCAGTTGTTGCAGTTTCTGTTGTGTTGTTTTGTTTTTTTGAGTTGATGTGACACACACAAATACAACAAAATAAAGGTATCCAGAGACCATGTGAAAATGACAATGTAATAAATGTTTAACGTGACTTCAAATTAAAATTGTATTAAAAGAAGGAGGAAAAAAAATGAAAAGAAAAGTCAAGTGACTGATTGACCACGTACACAAATAGTGTGAATAAAATTTATGGTCAACTATAGTTAGTAGAATACTGAATACTCTTAAGAAAAACAAATCAAGTATATAAAACAAACTACAAATAAAAATTTCGTGCACAGATTCTTCAAGAAATATATAAACAAAACGTCTTGACAAACCCAATGCCAACCTTATCACTGATCACATTAACCTTCTTTGAGATAGGGTATACAAAAAAGGCAACAAGTAGGCGTGGTTATTGGGTGGTTCGCTGCTCTTCGCTGCGGTCTGTCACGCTGCTGTGGCTAGCTTGGAGCTCCGTTAGCCGCCGGCCGCCTGACACTAATGACATTCAAATTGTAGCGCCAAAAGAAGCCATAGAAGAGAAAAAAAAAAAACAAAAAAAAAAGCCCAATCAAAGCGCAGCTCAAGACGAACGAAAAAAAATAAAAACAAAAATAAACTGAGAAAAAAAAAATAGAAGAAAAAATACACCAAAGCAGCGAGAAAGTGCGACTAAGTCTGAAGGCGTGCAATTGAAAGTGTCGCCGTTGCGCTTGTTGTTGATGTGCAACCATCAGTCAGCGAGACACGATGAAGTTGCATGAAGTGTCCCCAGAGTGTTGGAATTAGAGTCCGAACATGTACACATTCATTTGAATTCGTGGGTTGCTCATCTGTGTGTGTGCGTGTGTGTGTGTGTGTTACCCATACGAGAGATTATATAGGCTCATAAATTGATAGACAGGACGGGGGGAGGGATGATATTCATGCAATGCGCATGAATGAATTTCAGTTATTTGGCAGCATAAAGTGTTAAAGCCAAGCTAAGACACATTAGATGCACTTACCATGCCCCCTTTTTGCCTCAATTTTCACTTGTGATTGCATTACATTTGATGCGAGTTACCAGTTACCAGTTACCAGTGACCAGTGACCAGTTACCAGTTGTCAGTTGTACATGTTGTCAAAGTTGTGTCATAATCAAGTGGTTTCAACTGGCAATGATCAGAGTTAACGATGGAAGGGGTAGCAGGGGATATGATAATGGTTATGTCTGTTGTCATATGACAACTACGTGCTGATCAAGACGATGGTATTAAAATACAACAAATTTCAAGAGAGATGCAAAGTGCAGCTTTTTAATGGAGTAGACAAGATCTGGTTAAGGGAATGAGAGGGAAAGTAATTGCTTTTATTTCAATACGTGTCTTGAGAAATTCTATGAAATACTTTGAGATTAAGTGAAAATATTTGTACATGTCATACAATCAGATTACTACGCAAATATATAACTTATAGATACTAAACTTTAGGACAAAATTCATTTACTTTGAATAAATTATTTCAATCAGAGGAACAATTATATTTCATTTCAAAACTTGAACTAATTTCTGATAATTGATTCAATATCATTTCAATATAATAACACAATTTTCACATTGACTATTGAGTCTAATAGCTTGGAGAACAAACAATTATTATATAATTTAAACTTAATTAGATATTATACTTAATTAAATTATATTTTTATATAACCATATGGCGTTTGTAGATTTCAATGAATTGGGAAATATTAAAACGTGTTTAAAATTATTTAAAAAATATTTAATACAAAAGAATAATAAATCATAAGAACTCCTAAGTTGAAGCAAACACTTTAAGATGCCCAAAAATAGATATTAAGATACAAGGTGTTAAAATATGGTATATATATATATATATATATATATATATATAAATCATTATATGCCTCACGATTGTCATGATCAACAACAAATCAAAAAGCTTAAATTCAATTTCAAATGAATTTTCCCCTTATTCGCGCATTTATATGAAGACTTCAACACCCACACTTCAAACACAACAAACAATTTTCAAGTGCATTTGCAAAACGTGCAAAACGCAATCAAAAAAAAAAACAGAAAAAATAAAATTTAGTCATGAAAACTATTTTTGATGCAAGACAATCAAAATAAGCAACAAAAAGTAAGAGTGTTTGACAGAAGAAATACCCTATAAACTGCACTAAAAATACCCTAAGTAAATATATGAAAATTATATCAAGTTTCAACTTGCTTCTGTGTAAACTAAATAACCATTAAATAAAAAAATAAAAATTATATATTTATAACTGTTCCAGAATATATATTTTAATATATATTAAGTGAATAACCTTGGCAAACCTTTTCATAGCCTTTACTGTAGGTTTTAAGGGTATCAAAATAGTTACACGAATCTTATTAAAAATGAAAATATTTAGCGCACATTTCGTGCTAAAATGATTTAAATTTATTTATAAATACTGATAGCATTTTTTTTTTAATTTAATGGAATTTTTTTATTATTATTTTTTTTTTTTTTTAATATTATCATTATTGTTTTTACTTTTTTTTTTTTGGCGTATATTATTTGGCCAAGTCATATTTTTGGTGCATTAATTGAAACACTTTTCAAGCAACAAACACACACACACACAGAGGGAGAAAAAAAAGGAAAGTAAAGTGTGAAATGATGTTGGGCATTTGTGTTATAGTCACAGTTGTAGTTATAGTTGTTGTTGTTGTAGTTGCCTTTCGAATTGTATAGGCAACAAAACAATCAACAATCTTTGTTATTTCAGCATTTTTTTTGGTTTTTTTTTTCAATATCATTGTATATCTGTAACTTTGTATCTGGCAATTATCATGAGGCCACAATCTGCTGCGACTCCTGCTGCTGCTGCTGCTGCTGCTGCTGCTGCTGCCGCCGCTTTTGTCGCTGTTTTAGTTGATGTTGCTGTTGCGTTGATACTGTGCAATCTATTCGTATTCGACAATTCGACACGCAAAATTTTCAGTTCATTAACATTTCAATTTCAGCATCGATAAGGCGCTTTAGCTAATATTATATAGTGGTAGTAGTTAGTTGTAATAGTAGTAGTAGTTAGTTGTAACTGGTACAAATATGTGCACTTTCGCTAACTGCCTGCAAGATACTTTATACATAGAGTATACATAGTGTATCTGTAGTGTATGTAAATTCAGCAAAAAAAAAAAAAAAAGATACAAATCAGCGGTGATTGTATCTATATAAGATTGCCGCTTTGGTCTGCATAACATTTGGCCAATGTCAGTTGATGTGGTGTTGCTATTACCTGTTGCTGTTGCTGCTGCTGTTATTGTAGTTGTTGTTGTTGTTGTTGCTTAATCATAGCTATTGACTTATCAGCGCTGGCACATTCTTCTTTGCCGCTGCAATTTGTAACTGTTTGTGCGACATGCATGTCAATCTCAATGCTATATTGTATGAGTGTGTGAGTATGTTGTGTGTGTGTGTGTGTTTATATTTGCATATATTTGTATCTTTTGAGATAGCCAGGCTAAGACAGTCCAAGTCCAAGTCAATACAAGCAAAAGTAAGCAATTGCCAGCGTTATTCAGATGGAGAGAGAGGCAGTTGCAAATTTGCCAAATCAGCAGCAAATTTGCAATAGAAACTGCAACTGCTACAAGCTGCAAGCTGCTGCAAGCTGCAAACTGCTGTTGCCTGCAAAATGTTTTTTTTTAAATCTACGTATATATATTTGTTGTGTGTATCGTGTTAACTGCAACATTTGCATTCTAAGCTGCAAATCAAACAACTCGTGCAATTTATTTTCAATTGTGTCTATCTCTTTTATATTATTCGAATGTATATCTGTCTCTATAAGATATTTGTATGTGCCACTGCAACTGTTGCAACTGCATGCAACTGTATGTATTACGTTCTTTATTTTTATATTATTTTTACATTTATTGTTGTTGTTGTTGTTGTTGTTGTTGTTGAGTAAAAGTAATGCTGACCCAGCAACTGCTCGCTACAAAAAGATACCACAGCCATTGCCCCGCTCCGCCTCTCTGTCAAATTTTATCATTAATTACACCAAACAATAATTAATACTAACAATTCTTGGTCATTCTTAATCAATTCGCAATACCTCAATATACTCCATACCCCTGCCCCCTATGCGTTTGCCAGTGGCCTGACCCATTTCGCGTGCTTGCTACAATTCCTCGCTGTGGCGCAGACACAAGTTGCCAATGTTGTTGTTGCTGTTGCCGCTGCTGTTGCTGTTGTTCTTGCTGTTGCTGTTGCTGTTGCCACCGCCTGCACGCAAACTGGGCATACAGCAAAATTATATTATTTGCATTAAAAATGAGTTACATGTTAAAAATTTAAATTTGTACACACCCACCAAGTAAACCACAAACAACACGCCCCACAGACACAGCCAGCCAGCCCTCGCCCTTGTCCGCCCTCTAGCTGCCACCCCTCCCTCACCCCTTTTACCATACCCTCTATGTAAGACGAAAATATGTTAAGAACACTTCAAGTGTGTGCAGGAATTTAAGGCTGGCTTCAACCAAATACCCTTTGCCATAAGAAAAGACTCTATGAAACTCAACGAATAAGATACTCTAAAATAGATTGTAATTTAATTAAGTATATAATTATAGTTAAGTATAATAGTACAAATCAATTGTGCAATTGTTATAATAAATAAGTATAATCTTTGCTAATTTCCTTCATTGGAAAATTAGTTTTTCTGTAGAGAAGAAACACTTTCTGCTTTTAGAAACTCACATAAAAGAAATTCTCTAATCGCTTTCTATGCCAAGTTATAGATACTTTTATATCTATTCATTTATTGAGTATGTCAAATATTGTATTGATCAATTTGACAGTTGATCAATAATTGCTACAATCAAATCTATCTCTGACAATAGTTCATCAATTTCAATCAACAATTTTTTTTTTGACACAAGTCAAATTTTGGCCATTGTTTGTTATAAGCGTCAATTTGATTCAATACAAAAATTCCATTTATATAGAGAGCATACAAAAGTCGTTATAAGCCTGTTCCTCTCTTTTTCTTTTACCTTTTGTGTGTCTGTCTGTCCGCCCCTTAAGATTTTTTTGCAGTGCAACCAACAAAAGCCCAGCAAAAAGGTAAAGAAAAGCAAAACAAATCGCCGCGTGCGTAGGTTGTGTGTGTGTTGTGTTGTTCAGTGTTGTTCAGTGTTGTTGTTGGCTTATATGTTAAGGTTTTGAGGTTAATGTCGCCGTTTGTATGTGCCTGAGATTCAGACTGTAAATATATATATATATATATATATATATATATATATATATTTATGTGCCTCCGGGTTACAAATAGTACACAAATGTTGCCAGCCAGCCTACCCAAAACATAACAAAAAAACAAAAAAAAACAGCACACAAAAATCTAAAAAAAAAATAAAAAAGGAACCATTAAAGTGAGCAGCAGCATGGAATCGTTAGTTGCCCCCTTAGCCGCATAATGCCACGCCCCATATGCCAGTTTCTGGTATGAGGCATGGCCCATGCACATGTGCAACAGATGCGCTAACTAAACTTTAGTATTTAATGCGCTTCGTTTGCCACTCATAGAACCAGCAAACAACAACAGAATGAACCACCAGCACTAGTTGCACCACCAACAGTAGTAGCTGCAGCTAACAGCAGTAGCAGCAGCAAAGAGCAGCAGCAGCAGCAGCAGCAGCAGCAGCAGCCAACATAAAAAAAATGTTATTCATTGTTTGAGGCAATGATTTTATGTTGGTCCCCAGCACGGGGAACGACCCTGATCCCCCTCTTCCGCCACTTCCCCCCTCTTTTGGTACAATCCGGATTGAATATGGGCGCGTCCAGGCGTTACGCTAATTGCTGACGGCCATTCGCTTCGAACGTCGATTCCAATTAGGCCAAGAACTGAGCCATGTGGGGGCTATGCTGCTAGGCAATTGTGTGCACATTATGTTAATAGAAACTAAATTAAATGATCGTACAACATTCTATTTTTAAAAAAAAGCTTTAACAAATCAAAAAATAAAAAAAAATAATAATAAAAAAAAATAATAATAAAAAAAAATAAAAGCCAGTCAATTCTATTATTATTATATATCTATATATATATATTCTGTTTGATGTAAAGAATTTTTTTTATCGAGCACATGTCAAACCCTAAAAAACTGAACAAACGCTAAATGAAAATTTACACCCAACATTTGGTATACATATATTCTGCTGATCATTATATATATATAGATATTTTAAAAAAAATATTTAAAAATTACAGTTAATTTGTTTAAACAATTTTCCATGACACAGAATGAATTTTCATCAAGTTGTCTAATATAACAATTAAATTATGACAGTTTTTCTTGCACCAAACGGAAATTGTCCAAGTTTTTCATAGGCGCCTCAGACGCAGTCTGGCAATCAGCTAAGACACCTTATGGCTTAAAGCGTTGGTTGCACTTTGTTAACGGAAGTCGTTGACTACTTTTTATATGAGCTACGTTAATATTTTTTCTAAGTGGAAACAAAATATTTAAAAAAAAAAAAAAAAAAGCCGCATAGCGAATGATAATTAAGTTGTTGTTGGTTGTTGTTTATGGTTATGCAAGAAAAAAAACTTTGCTTCTTTTTATATAGGGTTTGTTTTTGTTCGTAATGTTGCATTAGTTGGTTTGTTTTGTAATATTTGAAGTTATTACATGACAAAATTTGTGTTGTTTTTTTTTTTATAGTTCAGAGATGAGTCTTAACTTTACAGATATATAGGCAAATACTTACCGATTTGTGCTTAGGATATTATTGTCAATAATTTCTGTAAAAATAAAGAGAAAAAAATAGAGAAATTAATTGTCAGTTCAAAGCGTATATATATATATTCTATAGAGAAGATAATCTTCTTTTTATAGTTTTCCAAAAGTTCTGCTATAATTTTCTAAATGGAAAAACATTTCATTGTTTTCGATGTACTGCAAGCAATTTGTAGAGTGTTGCAACAGCTGCAAAGTAAAAGACTTTTTATAGGCCATTTTGTAAAGGCTTTAAAACTGTATTTAGGTCAAAACTTATCAATAGCATGTAATGGCACAGGGTCAACTGATTATATTACAATAACTGAATACAAGTAATAAAAATCCGATAAATTGCAATCTATGTCAAGCTCAGACTATCAAATAAATAGAGCCCATTGTAAGGTTTATAGGTTTGGTGTCGCTTAAACTGGCAGAAGGTGTAAGATATGATGCACCAATAAAAATAGAAGAAAAAAAAAGCCAAACTACATGCAACATTTTATTGATTTAAGATGGTAAGTTTTAATTTTTATGGTGTTGATAATTGCAAAAGCAAACAAACAACGAATATAGAAAGATACAAAAATTAAGACAAGCGACAAGATGAAAAAAATATAAAAAAAAATATATAAAAATGTTGTCTGTACGTAATGATATAAAAGATTATTATATATAATAAAATTTCCGATTACATAATGCTCAAAAAAAAAACGCTTGACCAAAAGTAAAATATATAAATGTATATAAATATATATATATATATGTGTGTGTGTGTGTGTGTGTCATAAATAATAACAAGCTCAATACCAACAATAATTTGTTAAGTGGTTTTGCTCAAATTTGTTGGCATTAACCTTTGGCATTTGTTATTTTGATATTAAAGTTGATTTTATACTACTTATATACATATATATATATATATTGGCATGACGGATCAGTTATGAAATTATTATTGTTTTTTTTTTTATGTACAAGTAGCCCACGCCTCAGCACACCCAGAAAATGTCAAGTGTAGATGACGATGCTGCAATCTTTTGCTTAACTGCAACCAAAACTGCACACACACACACACATATAGAATGGGCAAAGCAAAAGTATCTGACAGATACACACATCAATTTCTGTTTTTGCTGCTGTTGCTGTTGCTGTTTGGTGCTGCTGCTGCTGCTGCTGTTGCTTGCCTAACAAGCGGAAAGCCAAAACATAACAGTAAAGTAAATTAAGTAAAAACCACACACGACAGCAACAACAGCAGCAAATGCAACGTTTGCGAAACCGGACAGCGGAGGCAACACAAAACAAGAAAAGAGAACAAAGTATAGAAAACCGAAGTTTAAATACCATACTATACACAGAGATCAACTGTAGTGTTAAAGAAACTTGGCCTAAACACAGTTTAATCCGTTTCAAATTAACTTAAAACTGTTTTCAAACTACAACTATCAATTTTTACTTTAAGCCATATATCAATTGTAGCCCCTAACAATATAGTATTTTAACAATAAAAAGTTTAAATTGTCAATAGAAAAGTTTAAAAAAAAACTGTCAATAATATAGATTACAGTTAAAATCTTATTTATATAGTATCAAGTTAGACAACATAATAGACAAGCTCTTAATTTATAACTAAAAACAAAATTTATTATTATTAATATTAAAAAAAAAGTATTTACTTTTATGCTAATTTAATTCTAAGTTATATTTAATTTTACTTCTTTAAGTTACAAACGTCTTCAGAAAGTTCTAATGCTTTATCAAGTTGTGTGTATACTCATAATGATGCGAGCTTATGTTGGTCAAGAGTGCCTGAGAATAGCACCATCAACAGCAACAGCAACAGCAACAGCAACAGCAACAGCATCTAAAACAACACCAACAACATTTAGAAAGAGACAACAATAGGTAGGTATACGGCATACGGTTTAGGGGGCCAAGCGGGCGTGTAGCACAAAAGTGGCTGACCTCGAGAATTCTCTTCTCTCTTTTATTTTTACTTATATACAAGTCTTTTAAGTTACAACCAAGCCAAAGACATCACTCATACGACCCACTGTCTGCCTCAATATAAGCGCTCCACCCCGCGACCAGTTTTAAATTTTTGGCTTTAAGAGAACGTCGATTTATGCCTAAAAATGGTAGCTTGTATCATAAGATATATATATATATATATATGTATATATATATTTGTACAAAGAATAGAACCCGATTTTGTTTATCTCATCTCAAACAGATTGGTTAAGTTAAGGCTAACTAAGTAGAAAACCGGGAATTCCATCCATCAGCACAAATTTATTTATCAGCCAGCAGGTTTGACGGGCGCTGCTACAGTTGTACAGCCACTAAGTGTTGATAGTTTGACGGCAATGGGAGTTCAATTTGACAGCTGGCATTTGTACTCAAAGCTAAAAATGCTTTAAGCCAACTATTACCTAATGACACTAGCTTAAATACTTGTTTAAACACTCGATTATCATTTGACTAGCCATAAAACTAAAGAGTTTACAGTGAAAGTAACAAAATATATTTATATTCTTTATGCGGATTCAGCTACAGGTATTCAAATTATTATAATTTTGTGTAGTAAACTGATGCAAAGTGGGTTAAATGTTTGTAGTAAAACTGACATGATGCAACGAGCATGGTAAATGTAAATCCTTAATGCAATCATTGACACAAAACATTAGGCTACATTTTGACAAACAGTTAAAGAGCTTTAGCTTAGTAGGGAGAGGGGGGGGAGAGAGAGAGAAATGAAAGACACTTACTTGACAGGCATAAAATGCTAACAAAGCCAACAGAAAGTGTATTTAGCCATAGTGGAAAGATGAGCTAAACAAACAACGCCACATTTAACTGAGCTAAGACAAAAGGCGTGAAGCTTAATACGAAGATAAGTGCCTATGAATATCCGGGACTACAGACGCGGCGACCAAAGTAGTCGACAAACAATGTCAGGCAGGCACCATGCTGGAATGGAATGGTACTGAACTGAACTGAAGTGAAGTTCAGGGAATTGTACAGGCATACAACAGGCGCAGGTTTAGGCTTAGGCACGGGTAACAGCAGCTTATGAATATGGCTCAAATAGGGTCCCTATCCTAACCATAATGACAACATGACATGCAAAGTTTTTGTCAAAGCAGACAGCAAACAATGTATGTGGCTAAAGGATGAAGCTCCCTTCTCTTGCAGACACACAGACAGACTGTCAGACAGACAGACAGACAGACAGACAGACAGACAGACAGACAGGCAAAGTAAGTAGCCAATGGATGCGGGCTTTAATCAACAGCAGAAGGAAGCAGCAGGAGGCGAATTGTAAAAAGTAGAAAAAATCTTTTTATTTTTTTTTTAGCACGTTATATGAATAACTAATTGAGAGCGTACACCACAACACGTACGCAAAATATATATATAATGTATTTGTATGGGCAAAGGAATGTGTGTGTAGGTATCCATAAGATACATATGTATCTGGAGGGCATTGCCAGTTGAGGGCGTTGCGCCAAAGCATGACCGAGCATAAATACAAAATCTCTGTGCTCAGTGTCTTGGCCAGCACTAGAAGTGGAGTAGGACAGCAGCAGCAGCAGCAGCAGCAACAGCAGCAACAGCAGAAACATCAGCAATAGCAGCAGATGCGATGGCGAGACGACGACCAGATTCAAACATCATGTTCCCTGATGTTCATGTGATGATGTTGCTGCTGCTGCTGCTGTTGTTGTTGTTGTTTTTGTGTGCTAAACTGGTAGCACATTTAGCCATGGCTGAGTCATCCCATACCATAGAGTCACGGTAGCCACTGGCTGCCTGTTGTTTCTCTGTTTTGCATTAGGCCAAGTTCGATGACTAAGCATTTGGTTACTGGTTCTGAATACTGTCCCTGTTGCTGTTCCTATGCCAACGTCTCCTCTCTCCCTATCTTCACAATGTCGTCCGTCCTTGCTTGCCTCTTCAATCAGTAAGCTCTGCCGGCCGGCATAACTTTAATGTGACCGCATCTTGGGCTTGATTACTGTCTCTTCCTCAACCAGCTTCAAACGCAGACGCAGACGCTGTTCCCTGCTTATTGTCATGTTCATTTGAATTATATTTTTTGCTTTATTATTGCTATTGTTGTTGTTGTTGTTGTTGTTGTTGTGTTGTTGCGTTAAGCACTTGAACTTGGATTAGTTTTTGGTCTACGAATAAGTTACAATTGCAATTTAAAATAGACTTTTCGATTCAGTCTATTTTTAAATATTTATTTATGATTCTTATTACGCTGGTATTCCATTTGATTATTTATTCGCTATTGCTTTTGGCTTTGATTTTGCTTTTGCTCTCAGCAAATTAAATCGAAAGATATTTACAATATGCCAGCTAATCGGATCACGCATACCCATATGAATTATAAATAAAATTTATAGCAATATTTATAGTCAAAGGTCAACCAACTTATACATTGATATTTATTAATATATAATATACTATTTAAAACAATTTATACTTAATATTATAACAGCCATTTCATTAGTAAATATTTAAGTTTAATTGAATTAAAACAGGTTTTAGCAAGTTGTAAAAAAAAATCCCCAAAGCAAATTACTCACAAATGTTTGCATCATTTATACTACATCAGGCATATAATTTGATGACTGATGACAGTTGGCAAATATAAATAATTTAACAATATTATGTCAAGTATTTAAAAAGGAAACAATATGATGTAGTATATATATATATATATATATATGATATGATATGATAACTAAGCGATTGCTAGTACCAAACCTACATACAAACTTATGTGGAACAAATGAAATGTTGCTCTGATTTTGAAAATATATTATATACATCGAATTATATATATTATCATAATATATACGATATAGTTTATAGTGTCACATTAGTCTCTTTTAATGTGTTACACATTTCGTTAAAATTTTACAGCGTCTTCCTTTTGCAGTATAAAATGATAAATATATATATATATATATATATATATTTTATTACAATTGTCCATTACTCGTAAATAAGCTCGTTAAAATAAAATGCGTTTGTTAAATGCTTCAGGCCCAAAAATAGCAGCAGGCGACACACACACACACACACACACACATGTGAGTAAAAAAAACAATAATGGGATATGTCTGCTGCTTTCGATGAGCTCTTTTCAAAGCCAATGCTTGCGAAACCGTGACATATGAACGAAGGCCAGAGACAACAGACCGCAGAGCTTATATAGGGATATACATACACATACATACACATACACATATGCAGAGATGATGACAAAGATGCGATACTATTGAAGATAATAGAAGAGACAGCGTAGGCAAAAAAAAAACGTAGCCAAATCTAAACAATACTAAACAAAACAAAAGCAAAAGCAAAAGCCAAGCAAAACAATTTGCATGCTAAAATAAAACATGACAAACGAAGCTCACAGAAGCAAAACACAAATAGTTTGAGAGGCATAGTAATAGTGATTGTCAAACTGTATAAACTCAATGATCCCCAGCAGCTTTGTTGCTTTCCGCTCTCTTTATTACTATTACTGCATCTCTCTCGATCTGTATGTATCCATATCTCTCTCTCTCTCTCTCTCTATCTGTCTGTCTTTAGTTAACTCTATTTAGCATATATTTCTGTCTTTCTTTTGATTTTTCCTTCCAGCCATATACAACTGCTGATTTAGTTAATTTGCAACGATTTCCAGTTACTTTTGCCATTCATTTGCTGTCGATTTCTTGGCCATTTTAATAGCTACCTTCGCTTTAGCGCATCGCATAGCGTTGCCATATCGTCTATAATTTATAGCCATTGCTCAATTTGCATTGAATATGCTCTATATGTGTATGTGTGTGTGTGTGTGTCTGTTTGTATATGTTTGGACTGTGTGCGCAGTTCCAATTGCCATCAATACTTAATTTCAATTTCATTTGAATTACACGACCCTGTTGTAGCTCTGATCTAAGCTATTGAAAACGAAAAATAAGCTTAGCTATATAAACACATATACAAACACAAGCACACACGTATATATATATTTATATAAATATACACACATACACATAGAAATACTCTTACTCACCCACAATTAGAATTCAATGAATAGATTCAGCGCAATGATCGCGCAAATTTATTTCCCCTACTTTACTTGTTGCTTTTGTTAATTTGTTGTTGTTTGTGTTACTTTACTCATTGTTAATGTTGTTCTTGTTGTTGTTCTACTCTGTTGCCATTTGCTGTTCTGTTTTTTACAACTGATGTGGAACAATTGTTGCTTAGTTTAGCACTTTTTCTATAGAAGGGGAGATATTCTGTGCCAGAGCAAAGCTTGCGAATCGTCTCGATTGGCAATCGATTTAATATCATTCGTTTTACTTGGTTAAACAAAAAAGGGGGGCGGATTTCCTTCGTTTTAAAAGTTCTAAAATGAGGGATAAATATCAAGATATTTAACAAGCAGAACTAACTGAACTTATATATACCTAGTTTTGGCGGAGATTAAACCTAATAAATTATTACTCTGATTGTAAATCATGCGAATTGAAAAGAGGCAAAAAAAAAAGGAGTTATTATTTCTTGTCACCTTTTGCTAACTCTTAAAGTTTCTTGAACTGTTGCATTAAAATATAAATATAATTTATAATTTATAATATAACTATACAATATATTGCTGCTTGCATAGAGTAAAAACCATAAAACTTCTCATAGACCAAAAAAAAAAAAGCATAGTTTCTAGCAATTTGTTTAATAGTTAACAATTTTCTTACCACAAACACGTCGCCAATGCCATTTGCTAATCTATCTTATAAGTGTATGCTGTATAGTTTTTTATATATATATATTTTTTTTTATTTTTTAATCTATTTTGGCAGTTGTAATAAAAATAAATGTACATTTTCAGCGGGCAGCATGTCGCACCCACATTAAGAGCACTCATTATTCAACAATTGAACATTCTAAAAAAAAAGAAAAACAATTGAATACATATTTGGCTAATTGTATGCTTAAATTGCATAGTAAACGTAAATATTATGGCCTACAGATGTTAGCCGAATGGATACTTAAAGCTGAAAGCCAAGTTTATGAGTGCAACTACAAATATGGCGTTTAATTAGCCATGAAGAAAAGGCAATCAAATGCAAAAAAAAAAAATTAAACTACAGCAAAATTTTAATATTAAGTAAGAATCTACTTAAAGGCCACAAAGCCTTGATTTATCTATAATTTCAAAATAATTTACAAATATTTCACAAATACAACAAAATTCGCACTCTCTCACAGCAAGTCTGTTAACTGAGCTTAGAGAACGATGTTGCAGCATTAATATGGCCCAACTAACACGTTAGACGTGACGGGGCGCGGCAGTAACAATAAAATAGACCCACAGCTAACATATAAAACCATGCACATACCTACACATATACATTTATATAAGTATATATATCTTTTGAGCCATCTACCAAGCGTACTCATATCTGGCAGGCCGCAATTCAAAACGCGTAATTGTTACACCCTGATTACGCGAACAAAACAAAAAAAAAAGCCATATTAGAGATGAAATTTGAAAACAAAAAGAAAAAATGGTATTAACACTAAACTAATATGCTCAACTTTTATATACCCTGTAATCATTTTGAATATATAATATATCAAAATACAGTTTGACATTTCTTTCAATGTATTCATGCATACAAATAGCACTTAATATAAATAATAATAATAAAAAAAATATATTATAAAATATTTATAACTGTAATATATTCGTTTTACAGTCATTTGAAATGAGGTAAGCGCATAAAAATATTTATAGAGTAATAATAAACGCGTATATGGTATTACTCTTAACTCTGTTAATACCATAGATAAGCTGAACAATACAATAGACCGAGATTTATTCACAGACCGCTAGATGGCGCTGTCATGCGAATGTTGCAATTTAACTTTGGCTGCCATTTTGGGCGTTACGTGTCTGTGTATGTGTGTGTGTGTGTATATAACAACTAAGAGGCTATCTGGCTAGAAGTAGCAAGTAAGAGAAGATTATACTGCAACTTGCATGCTTCGCTGATTTCATACTATTTTTGTTGCATGACATTTGCATACACTAAACAGCACTTAGCGCAAAGAAGTTTGCTACACGCAATCTGACCTTTTGATTGCTGTTGTAAGAAAAAAAAAAAGGGTTACATTTTACTGTCTAAAAGAAAATTTTTAGATTGATAAAAAGACAAAAAACGTATATAGTAAAATAATAATTATGATAATATATTTAATAGCCCATTTTCAGTACAATTATTAAAGCAAAGCAAATTTACTAATATTACATTTATAAGCATAAATCAAATAAGTAATACAAATCTATAAATATCGTTTTGACTTAAGAAAGCTTATTTGCATTAGATTTATAACCGTTTAAGACATTGAAATTAAATGTAGTAATGCATTATAAAAACCTCCACCTAATGTCAAAGCCCCAATATGATTATAGACAGTCCCACATTGCAGATCAAAGGCGACACAAACAATAACAAAAACAAAAGGTAGAAAATAAAGAGAGAAAAAAAATAAAATAATAATGAAAAGCAATCATTCATTTGCAGCAGAAAGTCATTGCTAGACATTGCAGAGATACATATCTAATAGCCAGAGATACTCGTAGATCCACAGCACAAACAAGCAAAAGACTTGAGGCGCCAAACGCCTTTTTATTTATTAAGAAATTACGAGCATAAGGCTAACGGAATATCAAAAGCAGCAGCAATTGCAACAGCAGCAGGAAAAAAGCTAGCAGAAAAGTGTTGTAAATGAAGTAAATCAAATGCAAAATAAAGAGAGAGAGAGAAAAAAAAAAGAGTAAAAATAATAATAATAAATTAAAAAAAAAAAAGGGAATAAATATGTAGAGGAAAAACAACGCCTACACAATATTCAATGCACCGGGAAATGGTTCCGTTTCTAAGCGAACATTGATGAAAAAATATATATCATATATAGAGTATACGTAGATAGTTGATTGTATGGGCAGAAAGAGCAGCAACCCCGGCAGCTAGGCATAGATCATTTCTGTGGCTATTTTTAAGCAATCCCCCACACATATACATATATACATTCATACATATATATATATATATATGTATGTATATGCGTTTAGAAATTGTGTGCGCGCCTGGGTCTCAGTCTCAGTCTCAGTCTCAGTCCTCAGGCTCTCCCAACTAGCGACTGTAGCTGGCTGTCATTTTGATTTTTGCTCGACATGTGCACTGCTTTCATCTCTTGTGTATATTACTGATGCAGCAGCTTGTATCTGTATTTGTATCTGCATCATTTATACACGTGTAACCATAACGCTTTGTTGAAAGCTATAACAATCGGGCAGCCAACTCAGACAACTCGAGACTTAAAATGAGTTGCGTTGCATTGCATTGACTCAGCGCACAGCTTGCATGTCAAATTAATTTCATTCAATTTAAATGCAATTTGACGCCGTTTCACGTGCATACATTTCAACACAAAAAAAAAGATGCATCTATATCTGCACATAAATATATATATATATATATCTCTTGATCTATATCTATATCTACATATGTATATATATATCTACATCTGGCAGGTATCTGCATAGACATAAGTCGCATTATGTACCTTGTGGGCAAACTGATTTAATGTTAATGATGCAATGCACCATGTGTGAGATTTTAAACTATGCATTTTATTTGTGATATGCATTTTGATTAACGATCCTTGTTATACAAAATTTTAACTTTGCATTATATTTTCACGTGTATTTATTATTTTTATATTTTTATTAACATTATAACATTGATATATTACCTATTAAAATCGTTCAACTGATTGGGAAATGGTTCTTTCTGGTAGTATTCGTTGGGTGCTGTAAGTAAACAAAAGAACAAAGGAATTGCATAAATAAATTTGTTAAAACTATTTTAAGAATAACAAGTTAAACCTTTTATTTAAACATTTACACATTTCACTTAAAATACAAAAATTCTATTACTACCAAGAACTGAAGAAGCTTTGCAGCTACGCACATCATTAAATGAAAAAGAAATCATTAAAATTTAATACCCAGTCTAAGCCATAGAATTAATACTTAAGTTAAACACAGTTTAGTTTTAGCCAACATCATAAAACATCTACACAGCGGGCTACTGCAACTTTATAAGGATGCTACCAAACCTTAAGGGCCTGCAACTGGTATTGAAATGAGAGCTGGGGCCAACTTTGGGTTAACATTGCTGTAGGATCCATTTAACGTTTACCACTAACGACATTCGATAACAATTTAAAAGTAATAAAACTGAGCTAAGCGCCTAAAGTTCTTTTTGGCCTGGCCAACAGGCAACAGCTAACAGCCATTATCATTTTTATTTTAATTGCCTGACGTATAAGAAGAGAAGACAACGAGATTTGTGAGTTGATTTCAAGTAACTAAACAAAAGACAACAGTTTTTTAACTATTATATGCTGATAGCTTACTTTTGGATGGATTTTCTCTAGGGGAGAATAGTTGGAAAATATGTGCCAAGTGTACTAGTTACAGGTAACATTAACTAAACATTCTCTCAGCTCAGCAAATTTTCACAGTTAATTGCAAAAAAATGTTTGTTTATGTGAAAATTCTATGGTAATTTAGATAATTTAACCATGACACAGTTACGTGAAAGCATTAGCGTACAATGGGCCAAAATCTAACTTAAATATAGTAAAAGTAAAAAATGTAGAAATAATCTACTCTAAGCTATGTTATAAATTACGACTTTCATCTGTCAAATGTTACTATGAAGTAAATAAACTAACGAAAGAAAATCCCAGTTGACACATGAATCGATAGTTAAAATAATTTATTGAACTAAAATAATCATTACAAAATTAAAGTTACATGATTTAAGTTATTAAATAAAATATGCCCTGAATTTTGTTAATCAATATTATTGTTTGTATTTAAATTTAAATGTGCCAAAAATTTATGAAATAAAAGCATAATTTAAAAGTTTCCAAACTTTCGCAATTGTTGAACTGCTGCAAAATGAGGGGGGGGGGGGGGAGATGAGGTAATTTCTAGTAAAGCAAACAATTTTTAGTAATAGAGTTTAATGAACAGATATAAATATTAAACCCAAAGTCACATAAATTGCAAAATTATGAAATATTGTAGCATTAAAATTGATTGAGCATGAAAAACGAAATTGACAAATGCTCCATCAATTTTAACAGCAGCGATTGGCATCAGTTGTTGCTGCTACTATTGGTCATCAATGTCTCATTTCAACAAACTGCAAACAGTCATCAAACTTAAATATCTTTTATCTTTCTTCTCTTTTTCTCTTTTTCTCCTTTATTTTTCCTTTGAACATTTTAACAGTTTTGTTTAATCGAAAATTATGCTAATTTCTTTTTGGTTTGGTTTGAATATTTATTTAAAATACTTTTCGTATTGGGATTTATATTAGCATTTTCTTAAATTTTGTAGCATTTTCAATGTCAAAGTTGTTTTTATTTAATTTTTAAAAAAGATAAAAAATGGTTTATTGTTTGCCAAAAAAAAAATATTGTTGTTAGCTTTTTTTTTGTGTTTTGTAAATCTCTTTTAATAGCTAATGTGTGACATAAATTTGAAATGCAATTTTCATTTTTATTTTTATGTTGTGATGACGGCAACGACGATGACGTTGACCCTCAGATGAGAAAGTTGTATACATTAAATTTGTTTTCTTCTTTTTTTATATCATATTATAATGTTTTTCCTTTTGGTGGAAATTAGCAATAAAAAAAAAAAGTTTTGCCTTGTATGATATATGTGTGTATAACCGAAAGAAAAAAAAAATGAAAAAAAATACATTTTGAAGGATGAAATTGATTGATTTGCGTATAGAAAATAAATTTTATGTCCCTCTTAAGCAGCTACGCATTATCCTTTACATTTTGTATAGCCTTTATATAAAGTAAATATACTTTATGTATATATACAAATTTATTAATATACATTTATATATATACTTATATATTGAAAGCTTTTTTTTTTTGGCAATTTGGTTTTGCGACCAATTTTTTTGTAAACATTTTTGAGTTTAATTAATAAAATATTTGCTTGCCAGTTGCCTTCTTTTGGAATGTTTACGTGTTGGAATAGCTAACGCGCAGTTCTTCTTAATAAACAAAAATAAAACCAACAACAACAGCAGCAGCAACAACAACAACAACAACAACAAGAGCTTAAATTCTATAAACAACTCACAAACAATTCACACTTTAAATTGTTGCTGAGGCATCGAGTGTATATTCTATGTATGTGTGTGTGTGTGTGTACGGGCGTGGCAGAGCAACGGTTGTTTTCTTTTTGGCGTCGTTTTCTATATATATATTTTTTTTAACATTTTTGTTATTTTTTTTTTATTTATTTTTTTTTTTTTTTTTGGAAATGTGAAAGGCCAACGTATCTTTCTCTAAGATTTTCTTGTTCTTACGGTCTGGTTTTGAGTGCTTGAAGACCTATTGAATGAAAAGGTTTGTAGGGTTTGGGTGGGTCAAAAGATACAACAATTTAAAATGTTTACAACCTACTTAAGCTTAAGTTTGTCATGTAGCTGGTAAATTTCATACTAATTTAGTTAAAATAAACTATGACAAGCCGATGACAATGATACAAATAAACATAAACTAGAATTGTAAATAAGTTGAATATCTTATATCTTGTGTATATATAACTGAATGATATATATAAACAGGTGATATATGAACAGGAAATTATTCGCATGAAATCATATTTTATTTTCTTTTTTCTTTCACTTTTTTCATTTTAAATCACAGTTATAATAGCTAGCTTATGTCATCGAAAAATATTTTGTTTAAACATATAATGAATAATGAGACGAAATGTGTTTTATTTTTATTTTAATTTGAGTTTATTTTATTTTATTTTATTTTATTTTCAAATCAAATAAACTTGCACATTGTGACACAACAAATAAACATTTCAATACAAAAGCAACATGAAACAATGCAGCTGTTGTTGTTTGTTTATACTCATAATACTTGTATGCTATATGGTGAATTAGTTGGCAACAAATTTTGGCTCAAACTGAAACGATACTATAGCTGTATAGATATATATTAAAAGTATTTTAATTTCCTCCTTTTTTTTTGTCAATTAAGTAAAGTGGAAATTTTTATGTAATTTTTAACCTGCTGTAAACTTTTAGAAAAGAATTAAAAATAGTTATAATTATTATTTTGTTATCTCTCTCTCTCTCTCTCTCTGTCTCTATGAACCTGTTTCAGTTCTTGACATTGACGTAACATTTGTATAGACTGCAAATTATCAAAATATGCAAATTGATTTAGCAACTTTATTGGACAATAATTGCCTTGGATTAGGTTTAGAACTCCATTCAAGTTGGGTGTTATATTATGTATGCACATAAATTATGGCCAAACTGTAAATTATTTGCCAAATAAGATGAATGGCAACTGGTTGACCTTTTGTTAAGCTAGATTAGTATCTCCCTCTCTCTCTCTCTATATATATATACATATAGTTTTATATATATATATCGTCGATTTAAGTCTTAGTTTATTTCTTAGTTTGCTGCCAATATCGATTTTTGTTTAGAATTTCTTTAAAAGGCCTTGTGACTTATAGCTAAAGGCTACTTCTGTAGCTAATTTTTGATAGAAAATTGTTTTTATAGCGTGTTTAACATATTTATTTAACTATTAAATCATCAATTTTATGTATCTATTTGGCTAAGAGCTTTAGGGCTTTAAAACCTAAAACAATTTGTTGATTCATTTAAGATATAATATAGATTTTTGCTTAGTAAATAGCTTGAACCCAATTTTTTCAATTGCCTAAGATTCATATTCATAGAATCCCTTACCCCTTACCCCTTACCCGTTACCCATTAAGTTTACTCTTACCCATCTCTAATAACACACTTTGTATACACCGTCCCTGGCACTAATACTTAGAAGAATGCATATACAATATGCTATTGTTGTTGCCTGTTTGTTGTTGTCAGTTGTTGCTAGTTGCTGATTTTTGCATTACATTGCAAAATGCAAAACAATGGAACGCTATGAAATCATGTACAACAAAGTACGACTATAACAGACAAGTGATGATAATTATAATTGTGTGCAGTGAAAATTGCAAACAATATGAGTATTTTAACGACAAAACCAACAAACAGCAAGAACAATTGCAACAAGTGGTTGCGCTTATTTAATACCCTGTAATGCCTATACAATGCTTTTGTATGATTATAAAGATATTGATAAGCATTTAAGTTACTTTTTTTTATATATTTTTTCATTTGTTTTATTTTATTATCTATTTTTAATATTCATTTTATTTTTCGTAACTATTTTATTGTTTTTTAATTATTTTATATTTTTTATTTATTTTGTTTTCTCTTTCTCTATGTATTTGTTTTATTTTATATATGTTATTTTATTTTATATATTTTAATTTCTTTTATATATTTTATTTAATATATTTTATTTTATTTTTTTTTCTATATATTTCATTTTTTTTTATATATATTAATGCTATTTATATATTTTAGATTCATTATTTGTATATTTCATTTCATTTTATATATATATATATATATTATTTTATATTTTCGTTTTTTTTAATTTTTTTTTTTTATATATATATATATTTTATTTATATTTTTTTTAATTTAGCTGCACTATTTGTTTAAATTTATGAATATAATATAATTTAATATTAAATTTAGTTAATGCTGCCTATTACATAGTTCATCTAAATAACATAAATACCCTTTTTCATAATTTGGAATGGGTACAATAAGTAAAGAGACTCAAATAACAATTGCAACATACACGCAGGGGTTTTCCTTTTGGTTTTTGCTTTTTGTTTTTTTGCTTTTGCTTTGGAATTAGATTTGGATTTAAGCTTTCGGCTTTGGCTTTGTTCAGCTGTTAATTTTCTTTTAATTGCTTTTACTCGCGCGCACTTTTTGTTAATTTCCTGCATTACAATTTGATTAATTGTTGTTTTCATTTGGTTAAAACTTAAATGCACGCACGTCGCGGTTAGCAATTAATATACCACATAGAGATGAAACCTTCCGGACTATCTCATCTCATGGCTAACTGTTGGCAAAGTTGTAACAAAGATTATTTTTTAATTTACCAAGACGATAGCCTATTAATAAAACTAAAAAAGAAAAACAAAAAAGAAACCAATTATATTTAGCTTATTTTAAATTAATAATAATAAAGCAGCTACTGTTGGCTGCAGCTTTAAGTTTCAAGCATAACTTTTACAAATTATTCAAAATTATTAGAAAATGGTAAAAGGCTTTATTAAGCTGATAAGCTTGCCACACCCTTAAAATGCCAAAAACATGCAAATTGTTTAAAGTCTGCCTATTGGCCATATGTTTGTTGCCATGTTGTTGTTGTTGTTGTTGTTGTTGTTGCTGTTTTGTATTGAAAAACATTTTGTTAACAATGCAAGAAATATTGTCACCATCATAAAGCCAGTTGTAGTTTTGAATTAGTCTGTGGTCTGCCTTCATCATTATTTTTACTATTTTGTTGTTTGCGGTTCATCTACATTAAAATCATCATCATCATTATTATTATCAACATCATCACCATCCTCATCATCATTATCATTATCATTCAGTCTGCACGAACAACCATATATATACATTATGTATAAGGGGGAAGTACATTGAACCTTAAAGCTATGTCTATGCCAAAAAGTGATTGTATGACGACCAGTGTTGAGGCTGGAAATGAAGATGATGATTTTCATAGAGGCAAAACCAACGTTGCCTTCATGGATTTCTTTTGTTATACGGGATGTAACATATTTGTTATTTTTTTTTTTTTCGTTAGTTTAAAACTCAAGCTACAAATATCTTCTATATACATATATATATAGATAGTGTTTTGGCTTTTATTTTCTTTTTTATTTACTTGTGACAATCATTTGATAAACGACTTTCCGCTTCAAGCGCTCACACAAATTGTCAAGCTTAATTGACAGGCGAACAGATCGATGCATACTTAAACGTGACTGAGCACAGCTGTCATGCGGCGCCTATCGTCAATCGTTTATCGAAAATATTCAACAACAACAACAACAACAAATAATACAAAGCAAACATTGACAAATTTACAATCTTCACTAGTCGAGCATAACTCCACTTTAATATTCAAAATAAGCAAATTGCCCCCTAAAAAGTTTGTAAACAAAAATAAATTCATTCCTAGAATTATGCAGAAAAATTAAAAGTTCGAATCAAAAAAAAAAGTAAGTAAATATCTATTAGCTGAGCTTGTTCGACTAAAGAATTCCCTGTATATTATTTTGAAAAATATTATACACATTTGCTTATACAGCATAATTATATTATATATAGTTTGAACTCTTTTTCTACATCTTAAACATATATTTGCACAGCTCTAAGCCCTTTCTTAGATTAAGGTTGTTCCATGGTATCAAAAAGGTTGTCATATGAAACCCTTTTTTTATGAGTTGACTCTTGCTATTCTTGGTATGTTGATACTATGCTTATCTTTCTCTGTCTTTATATTTTTTTTTTCTTTTTTTGGGCCGATGGGCAAACATAAAAATCCATTAATGGCTTAAACCAGCAAACGGCTCTAACCGGAAGTTTACAAAAGGTTGACAGCGATCATTTGTTGTTCTTGCCGCTGCCGCTTGCTGTTGTTGTTGTTGTTGCTGTAGCTGTTGTTTTTGTTCCTGTTATTGTTGCTGTTGTTCTTCTTGTTGTTGTTCTATACACGCAAGTTTTTTTTGTTTTTTATTATGGTACACCAACGTTCAGTCAGGCATTAAGCACATTGACATATGCCTGCCAGATTCCAGCATGCAAGAGGTGAGTGTAAATAGTGAGAAGAGAGTATATGGAAAACTCGTATCAATATGCCAACCACAAATTAAAATCGCCTTTTTGCCCTAACGGTAGTTATATGTGCTAGCAAATAAGCTTAACTTGTAGATATCCTATAGAACTTTATATGAGTTTCTAGCTAAACTTTGAAGCAATCTTTATATAAAGAAAATATAAATGTATACAGTATTTACTATATATATCTTATATAGACTTGATTTCTATAAAGCTCGCGATATTCTAGTATACCCTGTTACCTGTATTAGTAATGGGTATTATAAACAAGCTAAAAGCAGCAAATGCGCAATATGCGAAAGCGGAACCGACGCTTTCGGTAACCTAAGACAACATGAAAAACAGTTGGGGCCACACGAAGACACAAAGAGCAGCAGCAGCAGCAGCAGCAGCAGCAGCAGCAGCAACAACAACAGCAGCAACTATAGCAACAGCCACCACAGCTGAGAAGGAAGAAGAAGTGGCACACAAAAGCGCATAAGTTTCCGTTGACCGTTAATTAAAGCCGCAAGACGGTAGCTTGGTCTGTAGTGAGATATATATAGACAGAGACAGAGAGAGGTGAGAAATGCACATACATATATATATAGATATATATATTTGAGACTTTGGGCCACATAAATTTGTTAGCGCCTTGACACAGCTGCATTAGAAACGCAGCACGCGCTCCAATTCCAAAACCCACTTCAAATTCACAGCAAATTCACTGGCAAATGGCAATTGACAGGGTGGTAGCGGAGAAAAGAGTCAGAAAGAGACAGACAGTAAGCGAGAGAGAGAGAGAGAGAGAGAGAGAGAGTGAAGCAGCTGCAATGACTGAGGATGGCCGACGCCTATCAAGGTTGCAATTGCACCAATCTGCGTCGGCGGCGCCTCTAACTGTTTGATTAAAGATCATGCAACGCCGGCCGCTGTGGCAAAACTGGCCAGAAAAGAAAGCAAAAGGTAAACTACAAACACCGATTTATGTATACACTATTAATTAAAAGTATATTCATGCCAAATAGATATCATATAATATGATATGCTATACATATATATATATATATATCAATTACCGGTATAGATATAGATATATATTAATAAATATCTCAGACAATGCCGGTTGGTTATCGCTCTAAAATGTCATTACAAAGACGATAATGAAGTAGTAATGGTCCATTTAATGGGTATATAGCATAAGAGAAGAACCATTGGTTGCAAGCAACAACATTGCAAGCCGCACAGCTGCTGTGTCTACAATTTATGTTAAATATTGTAAGAAATCTGCAAAAAGAGAGTTGAATGTTGAACATTGAATGTTGAACATTTGCAACGTTGTTTGCAACGTTTGTTGCAGCCGCAAAATGTCAGCTGTTGTTGGCAACAGTTGCTGGCCACATGGCATTGCCTGAGCATACAAAGCAACAACATGCAACATAACACGCGTTGCGGCTTCCCAAGAAGATTGCTTCAAGACTGCTGCAAAAGCAAAGCTGGAGAAATTGTGCCAATTTGCTTGCAGCCAAGTTAAGGTAAGGTAAGGTAAAAAGGCAGGAAAACCAAACACAACAAAACTGACTCTATGTCGGCATTATTGATGATGACAGAAATGTGTCGTGTGTCGTTTCGACGCTTTTCTAAGCGTTGGCGATGATGCAGCTGCAGCTGCAGCAAACGCAATGGTTTGTTGCTGTTGCATTTGTTGTTCAGTTGCAGTTGCAGTTTGCCATGAACCTCACATACATTTCAAAAGAAAAAAAGCAGCAACCTCAAGTTCATGGATAACCAAGTTTCGAACTGGTACTGCGTTATATATATATATATATATATATGTGTTGCCAACAATATTTATGCCCTGCATTAATTCTGATACCGACTTAAGGCAAAAGATCATCAATGACCTTGTACGTAAATTTTAATCAACGCATCCTTTTGAAATGAACTCAAAATGAACATCCACTTACGACTCTTGCCTCATCATGTGACTCATTCACTGTGGCAAGCTTGACAGGCAAATTATGTATAAGTTATGGTAGATTAAGCATCTACCTTATAGGTACAATGAAAGTAGTTAGTAAGTGGGTATATCAGTAGCCAAAGGGAATGTCAGGAATGTCAGTCAAGGCAGAGTTATACTTTATTTTTACGTTTAACATTTGATTGACAGATTTAGGTTATAGCCGAGAAAGAACTTAAAGAAAGCATATTCAGATTTATATCAACAGCAAGGAATATAGGAAGTAGACTTAAAGAAAAACAATTCAATTTTGTATAAGAATTATTTATTTACTTAGTAAAACTATAAAAAGTAAAAGTTTCTACTATTCAAGGTGTTCTTTTTTGCTTAGTGCCAAGGAATATTTTTAAATTTTTAGTCACGACACACAATATATAAACGTTTTAATGATTTCTTAACTTGGCTAAATGCGATGTGTCATGATATTGTTTTATATATAGAGATATTCATATATATATATATATATATATGCGACTATATGTTAAATAAATACTATTAAAATCATGTCAGGTAAAGCCAAAAGAACGCCCACATTTACGTCAACCACAAAGAACGAGATTATCAACAGCAGCAGCAACAAGCGCAGCAGCAACAACAGCAACACCAACAGCAACAGCAGCAGCAGCAGCAGCAGCGAAAGCATCTCGTTTTGCAGATAAACAACACTCGAATATATGATATAAAAATTAGCAAATTGTTATTTTTATAATTTAATTGAAATGCCAAGAAAAAAAAGAATTCACTGAAGCAAAAGTGAAGAACAACAACAAAAATGCCAAAAACAGAACCCAAAGCAAAATGCCGCAAAATACCCAAGACAAAGGGAAACCAAAAATTATGCAAAAAGCATTTCAATTAACATGATAATCTGCCACAAAATGAGGAAACCTTTTTACATTATAAACATAATCATAATATTTCTATATGTATACATATATATATATCATATATCTATATCAGTATTTGTATCTCTATATATGTATATCACTATCTGTATCTTTTGCTGTTTGTTTTGGGGCACGTTTATATATATTTACCAGGGCCATATACACTCATATTGCAACTGTGACTACTCTTTCTCCCTCTCTCTTTCTCTCTCCTTTTCACTCTTCACTCGTTTGCATCGCTTTCGTATGCGCAATCATGCGAATTATTCAGTTCATTCATTCAAACGAATCATTCATGCGATTTTATATAGAGTATATTATGATACATTGCCAAATGCTTGACTATTATACATATACATATATAAATATATATATATATATATATATATTTGCAATACATATACATATATACTATATAAATTAGCCATTCACTAGAAATATTTGAAAAAAAACAGCAAATAATTTAGTCCATAAACTTGTGCCGCAAGCAAACTTAACTTTGATTATCTTTAGCTATTTCTTTCCTATATCAATGATAAACTTGTTTTTATTATTATAATTAGTGCAGAGTATTTAAAAGTCAAATAGTCTTAGCATTAACATTGCTGCTGCTTTTGCCATAAATGTTGTGGCGCATGCGCATTGAGCACATTGCATTTTGGTATTGTGGTTACCAAAATTATATACAAATTATACACTTACTTAAGTCAGGAGTATATTAGTTAAGTAGTAGTTCTATACTCGGAAAAAACTTGCGCCAACTTTAAGCTATATATGGTTCTCAATTTCGTTGTAAAAACTTGTAATCTATTCTTAGCTCGATCTTAATACTTAACTTATTTTAGTTATAATTATATAGCTATGTAGTATAGAGTATAACTGTGTTAACTTATATATAGCTTAGCAGTTATATTTAGCAATTAAAGCAACTGTGTTCATTTATGCAAAAAGGTGACGAGATAAACACTTTGGCTAAAACCACATCCCAATCCAAGGCACAGCAACAAAAACAATAGCCACAACATCTGCAGACAATGCGATACTATAACGGAGACAATATACAATAAAAATAAAGAAAAAGAGAAGACAACCTTGTCTTGTCAACTTGCATATAAACTGTTTTGTTTTTTTTCTCTCCTTGTGTTGTTTTTGGCCAAGCAAGATTACTTGGTAATAAACGTTTTGCGGTTTAACATGACCCGATTTCTGAACTTTGGATTAAAGACTATAATTTTTGAAAAGAAAAATAAAAACCAATAAAAATGTGAAAGATACTAAATGTCAAAACTATATATACTTACTTATACTTATATATATAAATGTATATTTGTATATATGTATATGCAGAGCAGGTAACAATGTAGGTAGGCTCTAAGTGATGAGATGGCAGAACTTTCGTTCTTATCAGTAAAATCACTCAACACTTTCTTTCAGCCCACATGAGAAAAAATAAAAACACAGTTCATAAAAATAAAACAAAAACATCTTTAACATGTATCCCCCTCTCTATACCTATCTATCTCACTCTATCTCTCTCTCTCTCTATCTCTCTCTTGGCTACAGCCCAAACATTTGCCTATAAACTCTATGCACAGCTGGTACATCATCAAATTATTATCAACAGACATCAAAACAAGACAACATTGCATACTATATATATATATATATATATATATATATATCTGTATAAGTATGTATATAAGTATATATATAGTTACCCACAAGTCTGATCAAAAACTAAACTCTGTGAACTCGGTTGAGCATCATTAAGAGTCTAGATTGAAGGGCTACTGGATTTCACAATACTAAGTAAAACCGCTCTATGCATCTAATTCTCTGACCAAGCAAGAAAACCACAAAAAAAAATTATTTTTATTATTATTTTATTTTTTTTTTTTTTCTTTATTATAGTCAAAGCTATATACAGACACAAGTAGACAAGCGAAACAGCAAGAGAAGAAGAGTGAGAAAAAAAATATGCGTGGGAATTTACATGAGAAAATTTTATGTTTACAATACTTATATACAAAGTAGAAGGAAAAATAACAACAACAATAGCCACAACAACAACAACAATAGCAATAACAACAATAAAGAAGATAAACACGAAAAATGAGGCAGCAGCAAATGAAGTTGAACAATTTTTGCTACTGTTTGTCAAGTACAGGTAGTAGGTAGAGTGCGATGTGAAGAGCTGCCTCTCAGAGTGGCAAAGTCATGAACATAGTATTTTGTGGTCGTCATCAACATCATCATCATCATCCTCATTATCATTATCATTATCATTATTAACATCAACATGATTATTGTCATTCCCAATTTGATTGTTATTATAGACAAAATTGTCATGCAGTTTCCTTTTTAAACATTGAACAACAATTGCCGCAAATTCCTTCTACTTTGACCTTTTGTCTAATAAAAGATCTCTAAAGATCAAGAATATACTATAATATTACTCAATATAATTGTATATAGAGATATATGTATTTATATATTAATTTACAAAGATTTACCTAAAATTCTTGCATAATCTGTTAAAACTTTTAAACAACAGACAAAATGAGAGAGAGAGAGAGAGAGAGAGAGCAAGAGCTAAGCAACAGGTTAGCTGTTAGCCATGTTAACAGTTCTTTCTCATGATGTCATCTGTAAGTTAATACCAATTAGCGTACTCCAAAGAAAAGAACCGTACTCATTCCCCACTGGGGACAAGCTCTTCCGTTCCATGTTTAATAATACAAAACGAAGAGGGAAAAAAAGGGCAAACAATATATGTAAAATTCTAGGAAAACTCATTTTGTAAGGTTTTGCTTCAAAGTTTGTACAAGCCAAATACCCTATAAAACTTAAATATTAAACAGGGTATATATATAAGTATAAAGTATGTATAAGTATAAGTATTTATAAGTTTCTTGTTGCCTTTTCAGCTTTTGTCCAACATTCTTGGCCAGCTAAAATTGGTTTTTCATTGTGTTTCTTTTTTTTTTTTAGAGAATGATCCAATACAACGCCTTAGGACAAAACAAAAACCCAAAATAAACAACAGATTTGGTCACAAGATTGGGTTAAAAAAAATTAAGAAAAAAGAAGCAAAAGAAGAAGTTAAAAATACGACAATATTAACAAGTTGATGAGGTCTATTCAGTGGCATAACAAATACATTGAAACATTTTTGGTAACATTTTGGCCATAAAAAATTATTATTTTATACATCTAAATATATATGCGTATATATGTCTTTGCCTCAAGAGACCCTCTAAGCTGTCCATCAAAAAAAAAAAAAAAAGAGGAGAAGAAAAAAAAATCGGCGCTTCTTTAAAAAAAATTTCTGATTTCAGACTTGTTGCGCATTGTTTGGGCGTTTAGGGCCAAAACAAGTTGTCTTTCCAGACACGTGTTGCTTAAAGTTAAAGATATATATACAGATATATATAAATGTGTATTATGCATATTATAATAGTCTCAATCATAAAGCAAAACTTCATTATAGACTCGTACACATGTCACTTTATGTATAATTTCTATACATTTAAATGCACAACTCGTAAATCTATAGAAAGCCAAAAGAAATAGCCTTTAAACAAATATTATAATGCTGTGCGTTTTATAACTTGTTAAGTTAACTTTCTTATACATATACACTTTAAATAATAAATTGTTCATCAAAATTGACATCATGCTGATAAACCCTATAAAAAATACATCTGGTACATCGCACAAAAGACATGTTAATTTGTGGGCTCAAAGTAAAAGATTGTCAGCTATTTATCGATAAACATATTATAATTAAGAGCAATTCTCTTAATCGATTATTATGCATTTCTATAGATATATATATATATCTTTTCCTGAAACGTTTTACTTAAATTTCAATTGCCGGCAAATTCCAAGCCCAAAACAAAACAAAAATTCAACATTAGCGCCATAAATTTAGTTGTCCCAAATGTCCCCAAGAAGCTAAACGTAAAAAAAGTATATTAAAAAAAAAAAAACAAAATATAATAAAAGAAAAAAAAACCTTTAAAAATTCACATTTCCCAATTTTCAGCGCCGTTTTCTACACTTTTCTTGCCCATTTCCCATCGCATTGAATTCCTGTCTGCCAAGGCGCACTCATAGAGGATGGAACCCTCAGAACATATCTACATATAAAATACAACTACACAAATTTAGCACAAATATCTCCGTTGCAACAGTATGTGTATATATACATATATATATATATGTGTTTATATACATATATATATATATATATATATATATATATAAAACATTATATATTTATATAGCGCCTATTTTCATCTAATTTCTTTCATTTCTACACATGCCTTGCTCTATTTTTGTGGCGCATTTTTAGCGTTCTTTGCTTCTATACCATATATATAAAAAAATATACTTATATATATATATATATCTATATATATATATATATATATATCTTTAGACATATATCTGTATAAGAGTATATATATATAGGCGAGTATAACTCAATTTTCATTGCAGTTGGAAACGTGTCGCCTCTTTCTTGTCTTATAAATTCTTTCATTGTTGCCGAATTTTTTTTTAGTTTTTCAAATACCCTAGAAACTGACTAAGAAGCAGGGTAACTACAATTTTATTGTAGTTATAAATATCTTATTATTAAATAACATATTTTAAGTGAGCTTCAATATTTATACCAACTTTGGATCTACTCAAAACAAGTCCAACAAGAAAAAAAAGATTTAAAAAAAACAAGTAAATAAATTAAAATAAATAAATAAAAATAAAAAAAAAAAAATAAATGAAAATAAATAAATTAAAATAAATATATCAAAATAAATATATTAAAATAAATAAATTAGAATAAATAAATTATAATAAATAAATGAAAATAAAGTAAAACAATAAATCAATTAAAAAAATTAAAAAAAAATAATCTATAATTTTATTTTATTTTTTTATAGTTATCAGTTTTTATTTGTATTATTTTATTTATTTTTATTTTCAAATTGATCAATTTTTTTATTTTATACTCAATTATAGAGTATATGCTAGTCGTGTAGTTACGTTGAAAAACATTCTTAATTGTCTCGTCTTTTGATTTTTTTAATGCTCCATTTTTAGGACGCATCGCTGTCGTTTTTGGACTTTTGTTTTGTTTGGCTGAATGTCTGGCTAAGTAACTGGGTCCCCACGACCATAAACCTTTAAAGAGAACCAATACAAATATATTTCGAACTAACAGAATTTCATTTTTCATTCGATCTGGTTGCTAATTATATTTTTTTTTATCGAATTCTCATATTTATTATATATACTATACTAATTTAAATGTTATGCTCTAAATCACATTTGATGTCATCATAAATTAAAATCATTTTTTTTTAGAATTATTTCAGTTTTGGTCACATTTGATGCAGTTTAAACTGAAGCTGAGGGAATCTCAACTAGAACTGGAACACATAAATGTCATGTGGATATATATACATATATATATATATATATATATATATATATAGATAAATATATATATTATACTTGATAATAAATTCTTTTCAATGCCAAATTGCAACTTTCTTTAGCCATAAATCATTCACTTGATATTCAGTAGGTTTATTCTTATTTATTGGTTATAAATAAATATCAGGCTATATGCAGTTAAGGTGTGTCCTCAGGTGAAATTTAAAACCGTCTAGTACTATTACCATAACATTATTTGCTAACGATTATTTTTATTTTATTATTAAAGTGCATTTATTGGCCAAGACTTACCATTAAAAGACGTTAAAGGAAAACTGTGCGCTAAGCCTGCAATGAAAAATAAAGTAGAAAACTAACTATAAAATATGGATTAGAAATGAAAATAGATAGATAGATTACATAGTACTATATATCTATAAATATATATGTATATACATATATATATATATCTTAGGATCATTAAATATATATTTGAGAGCATATTTATAGCATTCATATGCAATTTTTTTTTTATTGTTATTCGACCTGCACAGTTTACTTTGAGGCTTTTTACGAGTATGAAACTCTAAAAAAAAAAATAGAAAAATATTTAAACAAACTATAAAAAAGAAATAAAAACTAAGCGCTTAAAGTAGGTCACCTTTCTATTGATGGAACGAATAGGTTAGTATACAAGTTACAATTTTAAATGAACTCATGTTAAGAATGTTAACCAAAAGTATAGAAAACGAAAAAAGGTTAAAAGAAACCACAATAATAACCAAAAGTTACCTTAACCTTTAACCAAGTTTTGCTCATAATCTAATTTGTCTAATATGAACTACCTAAAGTAAAATATATCTAAAGGAAAGTATACAAAAATATAGAGTAATATATATAGGAAAAAAAAAACAAATTTAGAAACTAATTGAAAGCAAATTTAAAGAACTTAATTAAAATATAAGTTGTTAGAACATGTTATGTATAGTAATTAAATATTCAATTTAGTTATACAACTAATTTGTAGACCTTTTTTTTATGGTTAAAAAACTGTTTGTATATTGCAAATTGTTATGAAATCATTCAATCTACTTAGCAAAAAAAACATTTGCAATTTTACATATGACAGCTAAAAGAATATAAAAAAAAAAATTACTTGGCCTCAAAAAATATCTCATTACGAGTAAAAGCCTCAAAGCACCCCCGCTCAGAATTTAGGACCCATTCGAAATGCATTCAATGTTTTTATCTTTTTTTTTATATATTTATATATATATTTATTTTTCTTAGCCAAAATGAAATTCCTTAGCCTCAGCCAGGCAAGCAGCAAGCAACATTAAAAATAGTCACGAATTTTTTTTTTTACTTTTTTTCATTTTTGTTTTCGATTTGACAGCCAGCAACAAAAACTGACAAATTACAAGAAAGCAAAAAAAAAAAAACAAAAATTTCAATAGAAAATAAATATGCAGGCAGCTTATGAATATCATTTACTACTTCTAAGTGTTTGATAAACAAACAAATGAAATTAATAATGATTGAAAACATTGTTTGGTTCTCAGCAATTAAAATTGATGAGGCAGAAAATATTGTTGAATCGTTTGTTATGTATTGGTATTGTTCTGCTAAGAAGTTGGAAGATTCATCATCATTTTGAACTCTGCAAATTACTTTTTTTTGCGATTTGGTTACCATGTCAAATTTGCTCTTTCAATTAAAGAATTTATTTTTATTTTATTTTGTGTGCAAAAATAAACATTTTATTGACCGCATGGCGCCAAAACCAAAGCTAAATCCAAAGCATAAAAAGTAGTGTGTCCGGTTCACAGTGTATATATATATATGTATAGTATATAGTAATACATGTATCACATTGGTCATTGAGCATCAGCAAAGAGTCGTCTCAATTGCCACTTGGATGAAACTTATCTGGAGAGTCGCATAAAGTCAAAAGAATCATCAGTTCTATGTGCAATTTATTTCAATTGCCGGCAGTTGCAATAAATGCTAATAACACATTGTAATTAAGGCACAAAAATACATTTAACGCAACGCAAAGTGATTAAAACATACGTTAGAATGTGTATATATATATATATATATATATATATGTGTCTAATGATGATGATTGTCTTTACTAGTAACATCAAACGTTGCCATATTCAAAACTCAAAGGAACCTTTTATAATGAGAAACCATTGGTTCATTTGTATAATGGCTCATAAATATCAACGAGCCGTGCAATGAATGACAATTAAAGCCAGCAAATATGCCTCCTACGTAGTATAAAGGGAAATTTATACTGAAAATAATATAAACGATTAAAGAAGTCTAGGTTCTTATAGGGATTCGAACCGCTTTATTTAAATATATATACATTTCTTGACAAATCAATTTTAATAGATAAAATTTCTATAGTTTTAACAGTATCTACATAGATCTCCTCAATTATATATACAAATTTACTCTTAGACTATATTAATATTATTTTAAATAATATATTAATAAAGTTAAGAGTCCAATTAAATATTGTTTAAGGTTTGCTAAGTATTTATTTAAATAATTTAATTAAACTATTTTCACTAAATCAGCAAACAACAACAAGCTGCAAACTTTCAACAAACATGCGCACAATGAGTATCAAAAGCTTAACTAAGTAAACTTTAAACAGCTGTTCAGTTAACACAAACATACACACAATCATACACACATATATATATATATATATATATATACAATTAAAAAGAATCAAGTCAGAACACTTTCCATAACAGCAAATCACAGTAATTGCCAAAAAGCATTGTCACAACTTTCTACCACTAACCCAGTTAAATTGTTCAATGGCACGTACTGAAGAGGTGGCCAGTGGTGGCCCAGGTTTAGACCTTCAAATTTCTAGCAACAGACTAAATTAGGGGGGGTATTGGAGGGGGAAATGAAATTACAAAGTCTTTATGGTATTTTGAGCATATGGTCACGCGGCTGCGTTTGGTTACTTTCTTCATTCATCAAAAATACATAAAGCCAATGAACATTTCACCAGAAATATTCAACGCGCCAAAGAATACACCTTAGAATGTGTATGTATATATGTATATATGTATATGTGTGTGTGTGTGAGTATATTTTGTATGCTTAATAGTACAATGTGTCTATCTAAATGAAAAGTTAATCAAAGAGCTGACAATATCAGCAACAAACAAATCAAACAATAAAAAAAAATTGAAAAGAAACAGAAAAATACAAAACGAAAGACGAAAAATCAAAACGATTGCAAAGGCCACAAAGAATCGACGCGATGTAAATGGAAAATTGCGTGACAATATTACTAATTATGTTAAAGTAAACAAAAAAAAAAATGAAGGCAAATAAACAATCAACAGACAAACAGCAGAAGACACAAAGTGACAACTTGAAAGTTTCTGAAAGAGAGAGAAACATCAAATAAACATTCAACAAACTATAGTTAACTCAATATACAACTTATAATCCAGACAAATTTATGACAAAAACGAATAACAATAACAAAAAACAACAACAAAAATAATAACAAAAGCAAAAAAGTCTAAAAGCTCCAAGAATAATATAGAAAATCTAAGCAACAAACGCTTCAAGTAGTATGAGCAGTCCATAAGTTGCAAGTAAAGTCTCCAATTTTCGAACACTTGCAACAACAGCAACAGCAACAGTTGCTGTCTTGGCATGAACTTTCATTTTAAGTATTGTTGTTTATTGCGCTTTGCAATTAGTGTTTAGTTCTTGGCTTCTGATAAGTATTTGGCATAATGAGTAATTGCTTGGTAGAGGCTTGAAACTTTATGACAAACAGTCATAAATACAGAAAGCAAGTGAAGATTGCACCTACTAGATAAGCCTGGGGCAACACTGGAAATATATTTTATATAATGAAATTGAATATAGTATAAAGTACAATTGAAATATTTCTTAGAAATATTATAATATCATTAGATTTGCATTGTTCAACAATACAATAAAATTCATTGATAGTTTTTTACTTTATCTTTATCATTGCTTATCATTGCTTATCATTGCTTATCATTGTTTATAATCATTGATAGACAATTATAGTTGAGTCAAGTCAAAGTTATCGCCAGTTATATGGTAGCAATGTCAATGTTAATTTCATTGTACAATGCCGCAGAAATTGTCAACGTCCGCCGTATGATAAACGTCTTTGGGTCTATAGTTAAAGTACTAAGTATTGGGTATAAATAGCTCATAATTGTGGCTGTTAACTTATGTACTGTATATGTTAGTTGGCTAAAACGGAAATTGGCGATTAGCTTACAAGGGCCAACTTGGCTGACCAGCTGTTGACGTGTTGACGTCTCTTGGCGAGTGTAACGAACTGAACTCTGTCTAAACTGATCAATTGTATAGTGTTGGACAGCAACGATAACCAAAACGCCAGACGAACAGATCAACAAACAATATTATATGGCGGCAGACAGAGGCAAAGGCAGCGGCAAATGCAGTTATGGGCTTCATGGTGAAGGTGGGGTGACAATGGGTAAGTGCGAGTTGATGCTGATCAATGGCTGTTCATTCAATTTAGTGTGGCAAAGCGTAAACTGAATGTGATCGACGGACTCAAACTGGAGACTGAAAACTGAAGACTGTGGACTGGGGACTGGGGACTGAACATTGGGATGTGGACAGATGGACAGATGGACAGTAAGACGTACCAATGATGCAGGCTGCGGTGCAGTGAACTTTAAGCAAGAGAGGCCAACAAACGCAACAAGGCTAGTAGAGAAAGATACAGTGAAAACAGAGAGATGCAGAGAGAGAGAAAGAGGTACAAGGAAGGGTTAGGGGATAGCAGAGACACGCATATGGTCAACACAATGTGGTGGGGTCCAACTAATAACAAACAACCGGCTTTTTTTTCATGCTTAGAGAGAAAGAGAGAAAAGACATTGGTAAAGCGAAAGAGAGAGCGAGTGAGAGAGAGAGAGAGAGAGAGAGAATACCAAGTTGAGTTTTGTTTACTTTGTAAGCAGAGACGAGATCGCGCCTGTATTGCTTGAGGAGGCAGCAAATGATTTTTCGTTAGTCGTTTTTGCCACAAAACTTGTTGCATGTTGTTGCTGTTGTTGCGGTTGGTGTTGGTGTTGTTGGGGGGCATGCGCATAAGTCACTACACAAATTGCGCAAATTCCATACAAACACACACACACACATACATGTACAGGCACACCAATTTATATATATATATATATATATACAGATATGTACAACCATCTGTCGTCACTTTGGTGGCACGTCCTCTTTACAGCACTTTGCAACACTGGCCCCGATCATCGCCTGCTGAGGTGAAGGCCGCAACATCGTTGCACATAATTGCATAGCCAAGCAACAACTCTCCCAACTCCACAAGACTCTTGATGTTGCCACTCTTGGGCATAACGAATTCACAATAATGCGCATTTTATTAGATTTTTTTTCATCTTTTTTTTTTTTCTTATATATATTTTTATTTTTTTTCGATTTGCTGCTGCTGCTGCTGCTGCTGTTGCTGTTGCTCTCACTCTGAGTGCATTTTCCGCTTCAACACGATTTTCATTTAAATTTTCCAAAGCGTTGCCCTTTGCTTTGCCTGTTTGTCATGTGTCTGTTTCCCTGTGTGTGTGTGTGTTTGTGTCTTGTTATTCCAGGAAGGAAATGTTTTTTGTTTTAGTTTTTTTCTTCTATTTTTTGCATAGCTTGAGGTGTTAGATTTGTGTGTGTATGAGTGTGTTTGTGTGTGTGTGAGTGTGTATATGATTGTGACATTGGCTTAGAGTTGTCAGGTTTCTTTATGTTCGTACCTGAAATGCCCTAAGACATTTCTAAAATTGCTATACCAAAAAGAGCTGCAAGCAATCGCATCAGATGGAACCAAAGCATTGAAAATAAATTAAATTGAAAGCAAATATATAATAGAATATATAATATATAGATATATATATATAGATATACATATTATATTACCAATATTTCTATATAGAAATAATCCTTGCATACATCCAATATTTCAATTAAACAAATCAAAATTAATTCGACTTTCATCAATTGTTTGGGCTAATGGACTAATCCACTGGAGGAGCCCATCTATGAGTTGCATCCACATGGCAAAAACAATTCAACTGCCATTTATTTAATTTATAACTGTTTTGCGGCTTTCGTGTTTGGGCTTTAAACTGGCTTTATACACTCATTGAAATAAAAGTGAAATTTTTTTTCACAACCAAGAGAAAATGTTGCAAAATATATTGCGACGTTTCTTTGACTTTTGCTTAAAGTTTTTCCCCAAATGCATATTAAAATAAAAATTTAACATTAAATAGATAAAATATTATACACTTTATTATATGCTTTAAATATTTTTAATTAATTATAATTGATTATAATATATATATATATATATATATATATATATATATGTTATGCTTCTCAGGTTTCAATTAAAACTTGAAATGGAAATTAGTTATGCATATTTTTTGTTTTTATTACAATGTCAATAAAAGTGAATAGAATAATTTTAACGGTAATCGGAGACCAAAGGTTTTGGTTGTAATTTTATAACAGATCGGTCAATGTAGCTATGCGTAATACGAGCCCATTTATCAAAAAAGTAACAATAACAAAAACAAAAATACAAAACCAAAAACTGAAAACTGAAAACTGAAAACTGTATGACAGACTCGAAAATTATGCTTTAATTAACATGGCAGCTTGTGGGGGCAGTGATAATGCCGAAAAAAAGCTAAAAGATCTTGAAGGTTGGGCATACAGATCTGGTTTAATATGGCTTTTTTTCATAAATCGACTTTGACATGTGACCCCAACGCAGTTTGACCTTCGCAGCTAACACCAGCAGCAGCAGCAGCAGCAACAATGATAATGCTACAGCAATAAATTCAGAGCTTGTAATTAAACAGCCCAATGAAAGGGGCAATATACATATACATATATATATATATATATAGATAAACAGATCGATCAATTGTAAGCTATAAATTGTAAATTGCATTTAATGCACATTTACCAATTTCGTAATGCCAATTAGAGCGCCACTAGAACAAAGGCTCATAAATTAAGTCTAAAGTGCTTGAAATTATATATATATATATATATAAACATAAATAAAAGCAAATTCCTTTTAAGTACAACTATTGACAATTGCCCAGATAGCGTTAAACAAATACAGAATATATATATAGATATATATATATATATATATATATATAATATAAATAAATATGAATTTAATTAGCAAACGCTTATCAAAGTGCTGAAAGAAAATTATTAGGAATTTTTTGCATTTATAAATAATTTAATATAATGATAATTTTTTATTTATTTATTTATTTTTTTATTATTTATTTATTTACTTATTAATTAGCTTAAAAAAAGTTACTTTTTATGCCATCTATGGGTCTTCAGCTATAATAATAATTAATTTAAAACATTGTTGCCTAATTTCAACAACTAAGCAACGTTGCCAATTTGCTATATATGTGTTGCAGTGTTGCAAAACGTTGCATTTTAGACATTTGCTCTAGTTCTCTGGACAATGTTTGCCTCAAACAAACAAAAACACATGAAGCAAAAGTAAACAAGTAACTTAATTGCTAAATAAAAAAAAAAAGAGTAAAAAATAAAAGAGAATAAAAAAAATTGTTTCTATATTTACTTAAAGTACCTGGAGGGCGAGTTTAGGGCGTTGTGCCGTTAAATAAATATAGTTGATAATTGCTGATAAACGTTGGAGCTCTTTTGATAGTATTAGTCAAAGTCTATATAGAGAAGTCGTCTGACTCTCTCTCTCTCTATCTGGCTAGTATTGACTTTAATCAACAAGCAACAGAATGAGGTACCGTTGCAGGCACTTGAGTTCAATTGAGGCGTAGTATTTAGGTGCAATCAGCGCATTATTTGCATAAAAAAATAATAAAAAAAAAAAAAAAACTAGCTGTAGGGATCATGTTTCATTACTTTTTCAGTGATAAGTATGAAGGGTGTGAATATAGTAATGATCATTAAATTAATACCGGAAATCAGATACAACTAACCATTAACCATTTGCTGCCTATAAAGTGGCTACGTCTTAAGCACTCAACGTGTTTACATTACTTTCTGATAAAATGCCAACAAAGGATTGTTAAAAAGCCGTAAATAATGTTATATAAATAACAACTATAAGCTCCCTTAATACCGAAAACGGCGTAAGAACACGGCTAATGATCAATATGCTTAAAGTTCAAGCATTAAGCCCAAGCTTTAAATTACTTTACCTTTAATTTGACGTTCTTATCTTACAAGCACACGGTTTGACTTCCTTTACAAACACCTACAAGCACACACACACACATATATATATATATATACACTCGCATATACAGCGTATTATCCTTAATAATAACTATACCTCATGCATTTTATATTATTATTTTTATATGAATTTTTCGTTACCGCCGCTCTAAAGGATATACAACTCGATGCGTTGACTTGAGTTGAAACACTGAACTAAAATGGCGACAGGAAGGCAACAAACTGATAAGGCTAACAGGGGAGTTATGTTAGCTGTGGTAGGGAGCCTTTAGATGCTGTATGGGTGGTAGAGTAAAATTGAAAGCCATTTGCCTGCCAACATTTTCCGTTAACCTATTTAAGCAGTGCTCTATATATAGTATATATACAGAAAAAAATACATATTTATATAGAAAAGAGAAGCTGTAAATGTAAAAGCCAACTCTTTGTATGTATTGTATATAGACCATTGTATATATGTATATATATATATATATATATATATGTAGGTATGTATTATTCATAAATGTTCATATAGGTCAGAAGCTGTCGACTTTGCAACTACTTCGTTGCACTCGTTTTCGCGTATCCTTCGGAACCCGAACCACCCACAAACTCAAAATAGTTAAAAACTCTCAACTAAAGCGCAACAGCTGTTGTTCATTTAACAGTGCACTGTTAATGCGCTGTTACAGACTCCAAATCTGTTATTATATATATATATACCTATATATCTGTAATTGTGTATCTGTATGTGTATCTATACCCGTTTATATCGGTCAACGTTTGCACACCAAAATTTATATTGCAACTTTAACATATGGCAAAATATATATTATATGCATTTTGTTATACACAGCATAAAATTAGTTTTGGTATCTGAGAGTTTTGTAATTAATTATTAAAGCTGCTCTCTTTCAAGAGACACAGAGACAGACAGACAGAGAGAGACAGAGAGAGAGAGAAAGGTTGTGTATCTATTAAATATATATAAATATATATATATATACATTCACTGACTTGGCATAAATGTTTTATATTGTGCAGTCATTTGTATGGTTTCCATGGCCTGGGGATGTGATATGTTTGTGGTTTGTGATAACAAAAATGGCAAATGAATTCAATTTTCAGTGGGTGGTATGACAATAAATCCTTTTAGCAATTAAAATTTGATATCTAAGCACTAATTACTTAAGTTGTTTATATTATTTAGCAGTTACTTAAAGTTGTATATATCTATTGCCTAAGTTATAATTTATTATTTAGTCTAACTTAAATTATAAACAAACAATTCAAAAGTTAAACTTAAATTTTTCAAGGTAAATATCATATTCCCAGACTATTTTTCGTTAGAAGTGAAATAGTATATCATAGTTATTAATTAAACAAGACACTAATAACATCAAAGAAACACAAAAAAAAAAATACATATTAATAGCTATTTAGCAATCAACAAAAGGCGCAGCTTCATTAAAAAATCAAACAAATTTCCCAAAGCATTCGAACTAATCGCGCTTTAATGATAACCAGACAGATAAGACCCTGCATTTTAATTATATATAGCTATATATATATATATATATATATTTATACATATATAGTATACTAGCATATATATAAACTAATAAATAAGTTGCTGCAACAGACGCCGGTAGCGCCCCTACACGATAGGAAACGATCACGTATGTTGAATGAAAATGAACCAATTTGTGATTTCAAAGTATTAAATCAAATCAACCGAAATCCTAATGACAGTCGCCACTTGCTGCAGATAGAGAACGAGAGATAGATAGAGAGAGAAAAAGAGAGAGGCAGTGCTGGATTATAGGCCTAGTTAAGACTTAAAAAAGAAATCACCCCCTGCGGCATTTCCGTTCATGTTTTCATTCAGACAGAGAAAACAAAAACGAAAACTACGAAAAACCAAGCCGTGTCTAGGCGAGGGCGATTCGAGCCTCTTTAGCCACAAAACTAATCCCTGGCAAGTGCATTTTCATTTTCCAGTCTGCCAGAGTCTGAAAGAGTTTTGTGCGTGTGAAAAATGAAAATGCCTCGTATAACAGGTAAGTTAATAAGCAACTTAACTCAACTCAACAACTGAGACTACAACTGCAACTGCGACAACGACAACGACTTCTTTGAGTTGAGGCTCATTCGAAACAAAAGCATTTCACTAAATAGTCGGCATTGTTTGTTACCTGTTGGGATGGTGACCATGTCGGCGATAAAAAAAACCAACAACTACAAAAAGAAAAAGGAAAAACAAAAAATACAAAAACAATTCGTTTCACGCTACCGCCTGCCTCATGGTCGAGCCGAGGAATGCCCGAACAACCTGTCGAGGGGTTCCACAGAGCACACCACACCGCCAGCTGACAATGAACATTTTGTGCTATAATTGCACAAGTGTCACTTGGGCACAGGTACTTATAATAGCTACCTATTCCCTGTCTCTCGCAGTAGCATATACTATATATATATATATATATCTATAGTATTCCATATGTATGTCTGGGTGGTAATTTTATTACTTGTCGCAGCTGGGCGGGCGCAGACTGAAGTGTTTTTTTTTCTCTTTTTTTTTCATTTAATTCATGTATGTTTTTTGTTGTCTTATTATATAACAATCTGAGGGAATTATGACGGGGCAAAAATGTCAAAATGTGTTTAAAAAATTGATTAGAGTTTTAGCTAAAAGAACATTAAACAAAACTAAAACATTTGCTGCTAAAAAAAAACTTCCCACACAACACGAAAATGTTGTTCATTATATATAAAAATCGTTTATTGTATTATATTTTATTTTTTATAAAGTGTTAATAGGTTCAAGAAGATAATTATAATCATTTTAAACAGAATACTTGAAAGCTTTTTTTTACGATTTATATTTAGTAGTAGGTAAGTTGGTTGCAACTTATGAGGCAACTAGCGACACAATTTGAAAAGATGTTAAAAATTTAAACTGACATTTCATCAGCTCATAAATTTGTAGCTTTTTTTTGAATCCCCTTAAATCAATCAGTTGACTTAAAGTAAGGGGTTTTCGTACTAGTATAAAATGCTAATTACTTTTCCAAATTGTGTTTACTTTAGTTGAATAAAAACTGCAATTAAATTTAAGCAAATTTTAAAAGTTGTGAAATGTTTCTATTAATCTTAATATATGTCAGCATTATCTACTATATAAGATATATATATTATTGATTGAGCTCTGTTAAAACTTTAGAATCTTTCTCGAAAAAGTTCATAGAAAAGCCAATAGAGGGAGACACTCACTCAATTGATTTGAACAATATTGTTTTGATATATAGAAGATTTCTTTCTATTAGGAACCTTTAATAAAATAATAATATAAATAAAAATAACATTGACAGTTGACAAGTTTGAAGATAAAAAAAAAAAACAAATTTGTACACCGTTAGATAAGAGCACCGTTACACTTTCAGTTACAGCATTAGGCAGCTGGCAAGGCAATGGAGTAAAATGTGGTTTTTTTTATGGGAAAAATTGTGAGCACACCAAATGAAAATGAAATTTTTTTTGTCTTACTTCCAGTGACTATATATATATATATCTATATATGTATATATGTAATTCTGATTACCTCAGGCTGCCTAGTTGGCCAAAAAGCAGGCATACCAATGGCCCCAACAGGCATTGCAAACACTTTCAGCCAAAAAAAAAACAACCAAGTCAAAATGGCCATAAAAAATGAAAATTGCAACTTTGGAAATTATGCGGTAAACAAGTTTTGAGCGCAAGGCACTTGGATACCTGGAGACAGCTGCTGCTGCTGCTTTTGTTGGTAGCAATGCTAAGCAGAGAAGGGTAGGCGGTTAACAGTGGGGAGCAAAGGCGGCGCCAAAATTTTTTTTTTTATTTGTTTTCTTTTACATAGCAATTGTAATTGCGATTGCTGCATAACTTTGTAGCCAAGGGGCTACCCTTTTCTTGCCATAACTTTTCCAGCTACACTGCACTACATGGGAGAGTACTATTATTTTTATCATTAGGAGTAAGAGGTGGCTTCCGCCTCGACAACGAAACCCCAAACGAAACGAAACGAACGAACGAAACTTCACATAAATTGACGCACGGGACGCGCAAAAAAAAATATATATATATATATATATATATAAAGATGGGAAAATAAAAACATAAACAAAAGTTAAAACAAAAAACAACAAGCAAGAGACAAAAATACTGGAAAAACTGTGAGAGGCGATGAGAGAATTGGGGAAAGAAAAAAAAACAAAAATGGGGAAAAAAGTGAATTGATTTTCATGTGTGGCGGTAAAATGTTTTGCTTTGGGAAATGCTTTGAATAATTGTGTAATGTGTTGGCCCCGCAAATACGACCCCTTTTTCCAACACACACACACACATATATACATATATATATATACTTATATATATATTTAAATGCATAAAGACAAGAGGAAACGTCTTGAGGCAACATGTTGCCAATTGTTGAAAAGTTTAGAGAATACAAAAAAAAAAAAATTGAAACGTCGCAAAACTGTCAGCTGTCAAGTGTAACTGGAGTTATTTATTATTGTTGTAGTGGGTGCAACTTACACACACACACATACAGACACAAATTAATTAAAATTATTTGACTAAGTTAAAAAAATAAATAAACATAAGAAATTTGCTGCAATTTATATAGAGAGTCTGTATTATCCTTCGAAAGAGAGAGAGACTGCTAAAAAGAAAGGCTTAAAGGAAAGGCTTAATGAAGACGGATCTAAGAGTTGCTTTGAATGTAACCCTAGACCTCTTCAAGTGCAATTTCCCTATACACCCCTCCTCCCCCACCCCTTAAACAATGCCCTAATGCTTGTTGTGATGCGAAAGTTGCCGACTTTTATAAAACAAATGATGCATGAAGCATTCGCATTGAAATATTAGACAAGTTGTTTGGAGCAAAAATAGCAACAACAAAAAATGCGTCGCCCTGTCGCACAACTAGGCGACAACCCTGCCACAGCTGCATTCCACAATTGCAATCAAATCAACTTTCCAATGATGGATTTTTTTTTTCTTTATCTTTCGATTATAATTTAACCATTTTTTTTTAAGTTTTGTTTTTTTTCGTTTGTTTTTTGCTTTTTGCCATTACCTTATTAGCTTTTGAAACCTGTTCGCATAGAGAAGGATGGCGATGGCAGCGTCGATCGTTGATGATGATATCAAAAACTAAATGCTTAGGCGCCTAAATTGTTGGAGGAGGGTTCGTGGCAGCTGGGGAGGTATTTTGGCATGCAAAGTGAAAATGATTTGCAATAGAAAATAGACAAGTTGGCGGAAAATATGTAAAAAAAAAAAAAAACAAACAAAAAATGTGAAGAAAATAAAAAAACTAAAAATTGTCGACACTTGTCAAATTTAAAACAAAATTTGTTTTATTTTAATGTGAATATTTTGAAATAAGAAATTAAAAGAAAAATATGTACATAAGTGTGTTGCCAATAAAGGTACAAGAAGCATTAGATTACAACGAGGATAAAGAGAATAATATAGCTATTGCAATCCTTTCACTTGCTCTGCTTATTATAATGATATGCTGCTGCTATGGTTGCATCAGATAAAGGATTATATCAACAATGATTCACTATATAATCTATGGTTAAAGATTTCAATAAGATAATTTGGATAATTTTTTCGATTGTGACAATATCAAAGGCTATCGCTATTATTATATTAAGGAATAAATAACAAGAAAGAAAACTTTAATTAGGTAATTAGAAAATCACTAATACAATTATCAGTACCTTACACGATACAACCAAAAATGAATAAAGAAGAAATGTCAAAAGACCGCCACCTTATACCGTCAAACTAAAACTCACCATGGACTGATCAAACTGAGATAACAGCAATTGTTACAGTTATTTCAGTTTTTTTTTCTGTTTCGTTTATTTCGTTTATATATTGCAGCTATGGTTGCTGTTTCTGCTCAATTTGATTTCTTTTTTTTGTTTTTAACCAATTTTAAAGAGATGCATTTTTATTTTTGTTCTTTTAGTTTTGCTATGTGTACAAAAATGAAATGTATTAGAAAATTTTCTATGTACACAACAGGCACACACACACACACGCACACACAAATTCACAGCTAGAAACATAAAATACACACACACACACACACAACAGAACACAAACAAACACGTTTTAGCCCTGTTCGTGTATGGGTATGTGTCTCTGTATGTGATATCGGTGTCGGTGGCTGTGCGAGATTAGAACTGTTGTTGTTGACCGTTTATGGCTGTTGGCGTTGCTCTTGCTGTTGCTTTTTCTGCTGCTGCTGCTGCTGATGCTGCTGCTGCTGCTTTAACTGTAGTCACTTTTTATGTTGTTATTGTTTCTGTTATTATTGTTGTTGTTTATCTTTTTAAACTGGTATTAGATCAAGCTATGTAACTTAAGCAGCACACAGTAAATACAACAATTTGTTGCTTATATTATTTATATTATTATTAACAACAAATGAGCAACTTTTTCAGTTTAAACGTGTAAAATTGCACTAACTTGTAAAATAATGAAAATAAAACGGCACTCTCATACACACACAAACACACATTGTAAGCAATCAAATACACTCAGCTATCCAGAGGCATGCACGCACGCTCTTCATCCATACATACAGAATCAAGCACACACACACACACACATAAGATACACACTTATGCACACCAGGCAGCAGTTGTACGCGGTACAATAAATTCACAATTTATCCATAGCACACAGGTGTGTTTTAGCAAACAATCAATACACTTAAACAATATATGAATAATAAAAGACACGGTAAAAATAATAAACAATTTTAAATTAATATGTTGATTGAACAAAATAATACATCGTAGTTTCTTTAAGAAAACTTAAATTGATTATGTTTCTTACATTTCATAGACACATTTTAAAGATATATTATTAAGAAATATCCAATATTGGATCACTTTTAAAACTTTGTAAAACCGCACAACCCGACGCACGACCGCACGCTTCGACAGGAAACTTTACAATAACAAATCGGCACAATATATTGCTGTTAACACGACAAAAATTCAATAACAGATAATTAGCTTAACAGTAACAGTTGTTTAACATTTATTTTACAGTAAGCACCTGAAAAAGCAGCCGTTATTTAAAAATCTATATACTTGCAAAAATATATAAAAAAAATTTTAGATAGTAATCTATTTATTAGTATTGTTAATTACTATTAAGTATAAAATTGTGTATAATGTGTTAAAATTATATTTAAATCAATGTATATACAATATCGCTATCAAATCGTGTCTGTTACACAAAAGTCGCGTCGCTTTTCTGTAAGCTTTAACATCAGAGTTTTTGTCTAATGTTATGCTCCAAAGAGCTGTTAACTACTAACAGAATCGTTTTATTTTGCTGTTTGCTCTGTTCAGAATAGTGTTGAGTATTTAATAAAAATTTCTTGCATAAGGCGCGTAATTTGAAACGTATTATTTATAGGTACTTTTATGAGATTATTTAAAGCATTTCAAATGTAATATAAGATAAATATTGCACACAAATATCAACAAATTATTAGAGTATATTACTATTTACGCTTAATTTTAAAATATTTTTACTCCTTTAAAGCTCGTAAATCTGGATATAATGCTCCCGCATTAATATAGTGAGATTCAGGTTTACGTAAATCACGTTTATAGTCAACAATGACAGCTTCGCCAGTTTTCTTTACCAATCTCTTGGCCAGTCCTTTAGGTGTTATAATGTTTACGTTTTGGCTTATAACAAATGCATTGCCCACAGCGTCAAAAGTTCCACTTGCCAAATTTCCAGCTGACGAGCCGTACCTAAACAAAAGCATCATTAGTCCTAGACAATATTTTAAATATTAGTTTAAAGTTACTTATGTTCAATGATTTTAACAGAATTTTCGCTCAAACTGTTGCCCAATATCTTTGCAGAGCTCTCCAAACCGTCATACACTGTGCTGAAGCCCTCTACAGCTCCCGCCGCAATTGTGAGAGCACCCTCCATTGTGCTATTTGCCTCATTGGTATTGTAGCCAAAACCCTTCTGCAACAATTTAGATCCTTGTGTTTGGACGTGTGGTGCCAGGTAACCACCCACTGCTACAGCAGCTGTACCCACTTTGCCGGCTAACCAACCAGTTACTCCAGCCGCTGCATGTGTCACCTTTTGGGCGACTTCAACGCCAGTTTTTACTGAGGTAGGCACTTGGGCATGTCCATCTGGTGCAGCTGGCGTCATTTTGGAAATAAAATATGGCGTTGATCTCATCATTAAGCCGCCCGTCTTTTCGGCTCCTTTAACCAAATTGCGCGCTATGAAATCCGCTGCGCCCACAATGTGCTTCGACACCTGCTCCGAACTGGTAGTCGGTCCAGTGTAAGCCGCAGCACGTTGAGAACGCGGCGATTGCAGCTCTTCCACAGTGCCCGCCAGTACAGCTTCGAGCAGATCAAGGAAGAATTGCTGATAATCAGCCATTTGTTCTTCCTCTGTCTCATCAGCACTTGTGCTAAGCGGACGCTGTGGTTTCATCAGCACAATGCCAAATGCATTGCCTGGCCGCGCTGACTCCATATCCGGCAAAATGAAGGCGCCATACTCGGTGCGATAACAAGTGGATACATTCGGTATAAGCGCATATATCCAAATCATATTGCCTGGATCGGATGCCTGATCTTGCTGTGGCATATCACATTGTATGAAATAAGTGCCATTCAAATAGTTCCACTTTCCGCCAACTGTGCACATGATTAGGGACATTTTTGTGCTACCTGTTATAGTGGTCACCTGCCCACCAGCCTCAATTCTGTAAAGCTTCACTTGAGCTTGAAATAGTTCATCCAGTTGAGCTTGTGTGTCACGATTGGCTAGTAATTCTCGCATTCCGGTAGCTAACTCCTTGTAGGTTTTCGGTCTACCACTAGGATTTGATATATCATAGAATGTTGAAGAATTTTCTGCAAGCAATGGATGAGACTTTTTTCTCTTGCTAGATGACTGTCCATCTGGTTGCTCCTGATCCAAAGCTTCTACAGCGTCAAAGTCAATTGGTGATTGTTCGGACCTTAAGACCTTTAGGCGATACGAGACTTCCGTTCTGGCGCTCTTTAACTTTTGAATATACCCACAGGCTTCGTTCCATTGCGTCTTTACGTCGTCAATTTCGTCCGGTAATCCCACGGGTATAGCAAAGGTTTTATCAATCAATTTTAGAGCCTCCTCATAGGCTTCTATAGCAGCTTGTTGCGATTCAGCTTCCTCGTGACTAATTGCCTGCTCCACCATTGACATAGCTGCTTTGTATGACACCTTGATGCCTTCATAGGCCTCCAAAAATTCCGATTCCGTCGACATTATGCTGATAAACTATAAAAATTTTGAATTTAATAAAACCTTCTACTTCTTTGTAATTTTCACAGTAAAACTTCCTTGCGGTCAGCTGAATTAAAAGTCATATAGATATCCAAAGAAAAAGTTTTTTTTTTTGGGGTATACCTTGACCTTTTCAGAAGGAAACTCAGCGTCCCGTATCAATGGAAATTTTACTTGCTAATTATTATATAAAAAAAAAAAACAATTTTAAAAACAAACTTCTTGGTACAGCTCACGCGCCATTTTTGTTGGTGTGATTATTGTATTTGGCCTAAACTGAACATCTGAAAATTTCTAAAAGGAATGAAAATATCTAAAACTGAAAACATGCCAATTTTTTATGTGACGTCGTTCTATGTCTGTTAATAGAATTTCATGTAGGATTTTAAAATTTCTCATAGTATTCCCCTTCTGTGCACTTGTTGCTGCCAACTTACAATTACTTTTACTTTTATGTATGTATTTGGTTTTCTCTTAATGCCTCTTCTTATCAGCGTTTAATATAATGTAGGAGAAGAAGTCGGATGCTGACTAATCGCACTGTCGCATAGCTAAAATTATTAAGACACGTATCTTCTACTTTGATTTCACAATATTTACATTATGCTTACGTTATCCTACATATATTGCCATTTCATGCAGCTGTTGCTACATTGTTTAATTGCATCTATCAAATGCATCGTCGCAAAGAAATGCAACAAAAAAACAATTTATACAAGAATTAAACAATGCGGTGTTGTATCTTGGGATTTTTTATTATTGTGGGGATGTTGTTGCTGCTCAAACAGCTGTTATGCTCAAATTGGCACTGGAGCTAAAGTTTAATAGACCAAATGACGTCACAACTAAAATGTTAATGCTGCAGTGTATGATAGTTTTAATATTTCATTTTTATGCATTTGTTTATGTCGCTTATAGTGTTTTTTTAAACACGCAAAAAAGTAAAACGTTTAGTTTTTAATTATTAGCTAGACGATTGTTACATTAATTTCTATGTTGCACAAGGTGGCAGCACTAATATCGTATGACAGCATGTCAATCTGTCGTATCGTATCATTCAAAGCTTGACTGGAACTTCGTATAGTCAGTCATCTGTCAGTTATTTTTAATTTATATCTTTTAAGTACACGTATAATTTTTCAATTTATATTTTTATTGTGTAAGCTTGAATGTGGAAAATTTAAATTTAATTCTTTCGCATATTTATCAAAGGTAAGATATTAACGGAATTTACCAAGTTACCATTTCAAAATAAAGAAATCAATTAGTTTTTTTTTTTTTGTTTATTTTTTATTTGTCGTTTAAAATACAGGCTTCAAATTTTCACAATTCTCTTGTGGTAGACTACACTCATGTCCTGTGGAGAAGGGACAACATGGTTGGTTGGCGAAAGGAGATAGCCGTTTGCAAATATATACTAACATATATTGAAAAGAAATAAATGTTTTTTTTTTTTTTTTAGCATATAAATGGGGAGAAAATAAAACTTTTATAACGAAATTAACCTATAGAAATTTGTAATTTCGATGAACATTTAATTCTCAATTTAACATGTCAAAAATTCTAACAAGACGCAGACTTTTTTTTTTGTTTTTTGTTTGGTTTTCCTTCCAAAAACGCTGCCATGACGGAAGCGGGAGACGAGTTTCAGTTGTAATCACAATAAATATGTTTATATATACATGCATAAATATATATAGGTAAAAGATATATATAAATATGTGTATATATAGAAATAAGCAATCATTTCAAATATACATTCTTGTATATGAATAATGATCTAATGTATATAATATATATGGGTTAAATTTTAACGTAATTTTTTTTTTACGAATTTGCGAATAGAAACGCAAAATGTGATAACAACAATGAAAAGCATTTCGCTTTTCAAATTCAACTTTCAACTTTTTTCCAATGAGTGAAATAATAATGTATAAATTTTTTATATATATATATGGGTATATATAAATCCTATAAGATATTTCGTTTTAATATAATGTATAGAGCTGTGAAGGACCTATTTTGGTAGGAAGTTAAAGAGAAAAATTCTCGCACTCTTTAGTGTAACCAGTTTAGGTTGACGGCACTGTGGCTAATTCTCGAAAAGCGTCTTGTAAAGCTTGCTGTTGTTCCGCACTGAGCGTACTGGCGCATGCCTGCATTACGTCTGGGTTGGATTCAATTTGCTTAACAATGGTTAACATACGGTTGCCAGCCGGACTTTTCGCTTGTATAACATTTGTGCAGAAAGTATCCGCAATAATTGATACGATACGAGGCAGATTACAATTGTTAGCGCCCAAAATAACTGGATGATTGGCTTCAATCAGATCGCAGAGATAACCGTAGATATGGTTAGCTTCTTCGGTATCCTCTGATGTAGGTAGCCATGAAAACCACATGCCAATAAGTTCATCCAAGTTGGTTATCGCCGATTTGTTAAATTTAAGTATCTTAGCGACTGCTGATATGGCATTCTCTGTCGGGTTTATATAATCCATATCACGTGCTTTCGGATCATTAATGACCTGTATCAGAAGTGGAATGATCTGAGCGCATGTACGAGCAAATTGCTCACCAGCAAACTGACCCAAAGCTCCGCAGCCATAAGCAGCTGCCTGGCGTACCTCTGGTGATTTATCCAACACATACTGGGTTAAAGCTGGTGTAAATATGTGCTGATATGGTGCACAAGCGGGGCCACAGTATTCTATAAGATCAGAAATTGTTATGCATTTGCTATGACATTAATTACCACTTAGTGTTACTACCTACCGATAAGATCATCGAATACACATATGCCCCATTGACGATCAGAATAAGAACGATGAGGATCCAAAAGCTTGACAAAATGAGGTGCCACCTGTTCGAAGGCTGGCAAAAATTGCTCCTTGTTTGTAACAAAGAGTGCATGAATAACATCAATCACCTTAGAAAGTATAAAGACATCGGTGTCATCCTGATCGGCAAGCTCCTCCTCAACATAATCATCGTAATCCTCCTCAGTGCGTGCAGCTACACGTTTATCAAAGCGCTCAAAGTGCTCCATAATATACTTGTTAACAATTTCAAGGACTTGCTTCAATGACTCCTCATTAAGGCAGTTGGGACCCAATGTTTCAATGCATTTTGCCAGCGAACAGAGCAGTTCGGATTGTACATCCGCTTCGGGTTCAGTGTTGATTACCTTAATAAGTTCTGGACAAATATAAAGCCACATGCCCTCCAGATATTGAGGACCCTTAATCTTGGCGCAATCAAGCAAATATGGTAGCGATTCAGCAGCTGCCGAACGAACGCTATCATGGAAATAAAACTTTAGAAGTGGAACCATTAGACGCACAACTTCCTCGCTATATTCAGCGAACCCATCCTTTAATTCGCGTGCATAGCAAACAAGCATCTCACAGGCAGATGCCTTGTCCTCCATACCAGCGGTGCGAATAGCAAAGTTCTTCTGCTCGCCCAGTGTAATAAACGACCATTCATCATTGCCATCGATGTCCTCAACCTCATCGTTGTCCAACAATGCCACCTCGGGCTTCATAGCAGCTGTACGCATCACTGGTCCCATAACTAGTGGCAAATATTGTTCAAATTGTTTACCCAAAATCTTGCACATACGCGCCCAAGCGGTAATCAAATACGATGTTTGCGGATCATCATCGGGCAGATCTCCCTCGGCATGGGTCTTCAATAACATGTCCATAACCTCACCGGCATCCCCAATGAACTTATCACGTCCCACAGCCAATCCAATAAGACTGACACATTCAATGGTTTTGCCACGCAGCATGCGTAGATCCTCGGAGTTAGCATTTTGAATGATGAACTTCAGGCAGGGCATTAAACGATCGTAGTAGGCAACGAACTCCTGACCACATGTATCTGCAACTGATGCAATTGTGGTAACCACCTGTTCCAACACTAGCTTATTGCCTTTTTCAACAAGCTCATTGAATTTTGAGTTAAGTATGGCTTCCAATTTAGCCATGATTGCGTCCAGATAGCGTGTCAATATGTTCTTTGGGCAATCCTCGCTAAAGTTAACCAATGCGGCACCAGCGTGTGCTTGTACACGTGGGTTACCTGTATCATCCAACAGCAGCAGCAATCCAGGAACAACCTATACCAAGAAACATAAGACATTTATGAAAGTAATAGTATTGGTAGAATGAAAACGAAGGATGAGGTTAATTTGTTGTTATTATACCTGTTCATGGAATTTCTTCTCAAAGGTCGGTGCAAAATCCGTAGACATTTGTCCAATGGCATTACAGGCGGCATAACGTACTCGTGGATTGGTATCTCGAAGATAATTCAATACACCGCTCATAACCTGTTCAAGAATTGCTTCCATTTGCTTATGACAACCCTCACCAATGGCTGAAATGGCCATAAGAGCGGCGAAACGATGCTTCCAATCCGCATGACTCAGCATCGTAGGTAAAGCGTTCATAACATACGGTAAAACCATTTTCCCACCGAGTCCACATGCCAAACGATCCAAAGATGATTCAGCAATTACATTGTTGTCACCGTGATCATCCTCATTGATAACATCTGCAGTAGCCCAGTCCTCATCTTCATCAAGATCGGTCATCATTTCCAGGACAAGTGGTATAAGGGCAACAATATATTTCTCTGCACGCTTGCGCACCATAGCAGGAGCATTTTCAGCGAGAGAGACCATAACTTCCAGTACCAAATGTCTCCAACTGTCCTCAAAGTCCTTTGAGCTAAATACTTTCATACACATCTCAAATATGAACTCCAATTGATTGCGCAAAAACTTGGGACAATTCTCGGTCATATCAATGAGCAATTTAAGCAATGTCTGATCATCTTGGGCTTCAATCGTTTCACCCACAATGACAAGCATACGAGGCAATAAATCCTGAAAATGCTTACAAACAATTCCGTCTTCTTTGTCATGGTATAGAATGAATGCTCCAATTGCGCGTACTGCCTGTATCCGAACGTCAGGATCACTGGTACTATCCATGCTCTTGGCTAACATTTGCTTTGTTAAATCCAGATACTGTGTCTCCTGATTACCAAAGATTGATGGAACGCTGGTTAAAATTCGCAGTGCTGACTCCTGAAGTTGCGGTGTTGGTGAGTTGGCGCATTGGAACAAAAATTGCAGGATATCCGGCCATAAATTATTACCATCCTCATCAATAAGATTCCGTGCAACTTCGGCAATAACTTCACAAATCTTGCGACGTAGCTCAGGTGTCACATCTTGTTGAACGGCTAATAAAATTTGTTGCAACAACTGATGCTTTCCATCAGCTGGCAGCTACATTTATTAAGAAAAAAAAATTAAATAAAATAGAAATAATTAAGTAACATGATAACAAAATAATTAACAATGATATTCACCTCTTTATAAAAATCCATAAATTCAGATGTGAAGAGACGACGCAGCAACACAGCCGCCATTTGGCGGGCATCTTCCGTTTGTTGTCCATTGTTAATGTTTCCTAACAGATGTGTTACCTTCAGATCCCGTGATAGGTTGTTATACGTGTCCTAATTACAAGAAAAGACAAAAAGCGTGGCAAAGTTAATTTTTATTTTATTGATACATATATATATATATATATATATATATATATATATATATTATCAAAAGTATCAAATGTTGATTTTTTATAAAAATTGAACAAATGTACAATTATAGACATAAATAAGACCACACCCCAATTGCAAGTTCTTTTTGTTGTCTATTTTTATAAATCTATTTTTAATGATGACATTAAAATGAAATAATAAATAATTTATGCATAAGTTATCTTTACAATCCTATTGCTATATTCAATAATTACTTTTGTAGCAAAGTGTAAAAAGGCTTAAACAGTCAAAACAGCTTTAAGTAGTCCCTCATTGTTCTCCTTTTTATAATAAACTAGGTTTGTGTTACACTGTATATGTATGTGTGTATAAACAACAGCTGCAGTACAAGGCAGCGCGTGGTGTGATTTTGTTGTTGTTGTTGTTGCCAATATGGGTGTGGGTGGCTCCAAGGTCACCAGATGTGATGCGTGTAAATGTCGGATTTTATGGGGTAGTATTGTGTTCGTAATGTTGACTGGAGGGTAAAAACTAGACTGCAGTTTTTCAAAATAAATACTAATATAGATTGCATTTCAAACCATGTGTCATCATTTAGCAACAAATGTTTTTCCACCTGCGCTTTGTTTCCGTTTTGCACGCGTGTATTTATTGTGCGTGCTTGTGTGTGTTTGTGGATTTATATTACGGCGCTGTCAGTCCAAAAGAGAAATATACATAATATATTTGATAGCCTCTTCCTACAAATTGTACAAATTGTCTTTCCGTTTTGTGCGCAGTTTTATTCAGACACATAACACACACCCAAACACACACACCCAAACACACACACATACACACACACTAACATTAGTACTTAGAATAGTCCCACTACATGCGAATGTCTTAACAAAGAAGAAGGCAAAAACACGTTTTGTGTGTGCATGGTGATGATTCAGGGCATCAAAATATACAAGATTTATATTATTATCCCTGTTAATAATATTGCCTTATAATTCAAACACAAAACAAAGTGTAAAACACATGAGCTGGCATCCGAATTTGTTTTTATATTATATGCATTCTTATTTCAATATTGCGCAGTTGATTCTTGTGAAAATTGACATTTTTGATTTTTATTTTTGCTGGTCCATATATTTTGAGTACTGGACTTACCTCGGCTTGTTTGCGAACTTCATTGTCTAATGCCAGTAAAGAGTTAAGTAGCTGTTGAAATTGCGCCTGGTCTGCAGCCATTTTAATTTGCAGTTTTCAAATAGTCTCACACAATTTGGAAAACACACAATTTTCACAATCTTTACGCGACGAAGCCGCTTCAAAAAAGAGCAGAGAAATAGATAACGCAATACCGGGTTGCCAAATGACAAAAGTTTTAATGTTTGGTTGTAGTGGGTGGATGTGTTGCCTTGATAATACTTAATATAATAACAATTAACGAATTGAATATAAAATGGTATAATATATTAAATTGTTGGTCAATTAATGAGTTCTTTATTATATATGCAACAAATTGTTATATTGTTCAAGCACACATTTTTGGCAAAGTGACAATACTGGCAAGCCAAACACGCTTTATATGGCGCAATTATCGATAATTATTGGCGCGTGAAAAGTGCTCCCAATCCAGTAATCTAACAGTAAATGTGTTCAAAATGTCTTTTAAAATTTAATTATTTTAATAAGAGATGACTTTTTTTATGTAATTGTGTTATGTAAACATTATGTATTACAGGTTTTATAAAAAAATAATTTTTAGTATATAGCATAGGATATTGTTTTTATTTTTTTAACAAAGTATGGCATTCATTTAATGTTTTGATTGTTTGATTTTACATTGAATCCACTGTTAAATAACAGCAGCCAGTGTTAGGTAATGTATAAATCTTTCTTGCTTACAAATATGTATGTATCTGAAGAAATTAAAAGATTGAAAACTGTAAACAAAGCGAGCAAGACGCGTTTTATTGAATTGTTCTAAATTTCTATAACATAATGGCGTCAAGATTTTGTGTTTATAAAGATTGTAACAATTTCTATGTACGAAGACATAATAACGATGTCACTTTATTTGCTTTTCCCAAAGACGCAGTACGAGCAGAACAGTGGCGTGAGTTGGGTCAAGTGCATCCTAAAATAATAAGCAGTAAATTGTTTATGTGCTCGCAACATTTTGATAAAAAATATTTGGCTATCGGAAAGAATCGTACAATTTTGGTGGGAGAAGCAATACCATATGCCTATAAAGAAGAGGATGTAACTGATAAAGAACTTATAGCACCATACCCTCAAACTTCAAACATGGAATATATTAACATATCGTCCAATAGTAATGATAAGGAAGATTTCGAAGAAGCATCTTCACATGCTCGTCGCAACTCCTCTGATTCTCGATTTTCCAACTCAAAGGAGGATTTAAATTCTTCCAATTCTACCCAACAGAGCTTTTATATCGATCTTAAACGTAACGAACTAAACACTGAAGATGTGGTCATGGTGCCGTTAACTAACACAAACAAGCAGTTCAAACCAAAACCTTTTACAGACAGCGAAAGTAAGTATATATTATGTTAATATAGTAAATATTTGTAATGATTTTAATATAAATTTTTTTTGTCAGTTGAAGTCAGTATCGTGCCGCCTAGCCTCAAGCGTTCACACTCACATACGTCCCAGGACAGTCCGGATGATGACAGTCTCATAGACAATAATGAAGTTTCCATATTCAGTTTTAAAGGCGCACAATATGTGCAAATGTCCCTAGAATACTACTTGCAAGAGAAACGTATGTTAATCGACCAACTGAAAAACTATAAACGAATAGCTAAAAATTTTAAGATGCAGCTAGCCACTCTGGATGATATATAAGTAGATATATTGTAATTTTATTGATTAATTATAAAGAAAATTAATATTATTTTTATTAATGTTTAATCACTGAGCTCGCAAATTTCGGGTTCGTCCTGATCAATATCGCTATCCACATCAGGCTCATCGCTTAATTCGTCGGCATCATCACAGTCATCATTGTTTTGCGTACCCAACGAATCTTGCACATCCAAACCAAAACGCTTACGGTGCAATATGTCAGACCACTTTAAATGCGTCTCACATAGTGGACAAACTCCTTCAATGGGTATATACTGACCTGGTTGATCGCTCAGCAAATAGTTTGCTAAACACACCATATGGCAGGTTAGCCTACAGTTAAGATTCAGACAGCCCACGCGCGATTGTTCCGGCTGCTCTATGCGCCGCATACAGAGGTGACACTCTGTGCCCAATGGAACACCTCCAGTTGGTATTATGTTATCAAGGAATCGTTGTGATGCTGTTATTGCTACCTTACCGCTAACGATTTCCATGTGTTGCGGTATTGCCAGGTCAAATTCACGCTCATAGTCTGTCTCCAACCAGCGTACAGTTAGAGGTAGTCGATGCCAAGGTCCAACTCCAAGCATACGATTAAGTATGCGAAAGTTGTAATCAAAGTGCGATTCTTTCGGAAGTTTACGCTTAAGCTCTGGATAGATCTTGAGACGTGTTGATAGCGTCGGCTGTTGCCACGCCCATTCAAATTGTAGCGCTGCAATATTATTGGGAAATCCATGTATAATCATTACCATTTGCCAGGGACCCTTTTTGCTCGTCTTTCTGGCGCCGCCAAAGTCACAGCCACGATTATGTTGCTTAATCCTTCGCTTCGGATTTACAGTAAACCCAATATAGCATTTACCATGATAGCGTGATTCCAGACTCTGACTGCATAGCAAATAGACGCCATAGAAGTGCCCCTTTTGCGCTAGTACATCTGTAGATCCTGTAATTTATTTTTGTATTTTACATTCATTAGTATCAATAATTGTGCGACAAAACACACATACAAACACACAAAACACACACCAAAACAACATATAAAGGTAGCGAGAGATGGTTGACCAACAACTAACTGCTTATAAGAGGTGCTTGGAATAAAGGGGAACAGATCATTGTGGGCATTAACTTTAAAACTGTTCATGCTGTACAGAATAGTCTCCAGAAAGTACAGATAGGATGAACACACACATACATATACGTATACAATAGAATAGTAAGGGATGTAATGTACATCATTTCATGCCAAAGAAATATGTCGATTTCTATAGAAATGCAAACTTTGTGTTCTTAAAATTGAGATGACGACAGATAATATATGGAACGTTAGAAAATCTCACATTTAACATTTAACATTTAACTTAACTAGGAGATAAAAACTTATAGTTTTAGGCTCAATGTTAAGTTGAATGTTTAGTTGAAAACATGAGAGAAAACATGCCTTAAATGGTGCAAGAATCTGGACGAAAATTGTTAATGTTCCAATATTGTGTTCCTTATAATTATCACAGCAGTAAGTTGAGGTCTGGTTGGGTTTTGATCCGTAAAACCACCATGTGGTGGCTTCCAGATATCGAAGGCAATTGAGGTCTTTTAACTCCTTTTAATAGTTATATCTAATGTGGATGTCTTTTGTAATGAGGATCGTTTTGATGCAATTTTTTGATTTTCTGATATAATTGTTCCAGGAATTATCCGTCTTTGCGTCTAATTAGCATGTAGAAAAGGTTGTTACTTTCTATTGATATTCTTCATATTTTCATAAGTTTTTTTTTTCTCTTTGTTTCTCTCTTTAGTCTTAGTCTATTTTATTTTGTTGTTTTGAAATTGCCGTTTTGCTAATTTAATTCTAATTTGATATTTCCAGTTGCAGAAAGGCCATTCATTTGATGTTGTTGCTGATGCTGCTGTTGTTGTTGTTGTTGTTGCTGCTGTTGCTGATGCTGATGCTGATGCTGATGCTGAGGCTGCTGTGACATAGATGAGCCGTGTGTCTGAGCCTGCGTTGGTTCTCTTTGCGCAAGTGGCAATTGTTGTAACTGTAAAACTTGCGATGTGGGGCTGCAACCATTTTGAAATACAGCTTGCTGTTGCGGGTTGGCTGCCTCAATACCAGTTGCGGGAGAACCTTCTGCTGGCGTCAGAACGCCGCCACCATTACAATGCTGATGTAGAAGTTGCTGAGATGGTGCCTGCTGTTGCTGTTGCTGCTGTTGTTGTTGTTGTTGCAGTTGTGCAGCGGCAGCGGCTGCTGCTGCATTCTCTTGCACCGAATTGATGAGTTTAATGCGTTTACGTGTATAATGTTGCCACTGGAGTATCGCCTGATCATCGATAAATTTGCAGCACTGATTGTTCACAATCTCTCGACGAAAGTGCTCATACTGCAACAGATCGAGAAAGTAAAGGCACATGGGATACATTAAATACTTGGCATAATCAGGCTCCTTCCAGTACTGCAAATACTTGAGGTAGTTGATAAACGAGGGATCCTTAAAGTAACCACGCTGGGCCAAAACTGCAAAGCGAGATAGTAGTCTCCGTAAATTGTTACGTTATAATAAATAGTTGTTAGTCCTTGCTGCAGTACACACAAGAAGACGCCAAAAATTTGTAACCGATCAAATTTGCGAGACTATATATGAATCACACTCAAGGAATTAAAAAAAAAAAAAAATGTTTATCGTTAACTGCTTAACATACCATACACAGATTTCGATTATGAATGAAGGATCAGGCGTTGCTGCACAAATGATACCGATTATCCAAGTGGAGTTGCGATAATCGTTTGCTATCGTTTTGTTATCCAACATCAACTTCAAAGTGAGCAAAATTAATATACAAAAAAAAAAACATTTGTTTATTTTCTAGTTGAATCTCCCTGTATTAGTTTATGCCGGGTCATCCTTGTGTATACCTGCAGGACTTGATAATTCGTAAGTATTATAATCGAACTTACAATTGAGATAATTTGGATTTGACAGGCACTGTACGAACTCAAGTTCAATTTGCCAGCGTCGTTTTTGTTGTTCCTCGGATTCGATGGCCGCTAAACAGGAATAGAGTAAAAACGAGAAAAACCGTGAGAGCCGGAAGCATGATTAATTATTTTCATTTTATATTTTGATTCTGTCTAGCTATAAGAATTTATATGGAAAATACAATGAAATAAAAAAACAACAATATAAAGAAAAATAGAACTTGGTGAAATGCAGAGTGTAGTTTGTAATTTTTTTTTTGATTTGGTTTACTTACTCTTACCCTTTCCGTACATTTTGGCCATTTTTCTAGGTGTTGTGGAAAGGGTTTCGTTGTTTTTGCGTTTTTTCAGTTTGTTTGATTGCTAATTCTTCAGGTGTTGTGCTTGGGTGTGATTTCTCGTGTGCTTCACAATTGTTTATAACACAAAAATCATATATTTATATATAAAAAAAAATAATTACACAAAAATGTACACAAATTCGTTTTGTATGTATGTAGGTGTTGGGTATGAGAGGTGTTTCGAAATAAAGGATATTAAAAAGAAGCAAAACACAAAACGGAAGAGAACAGCACTTAAAACGAAAAATCAACTACGATAACTCGCTGTCGTTCCTTTATAATGTTGGGTGATAATTTTATTATATTGTAGTAAGCAATTTAATTAAATTTTATTGTTATTTCAGCTACAAACCGTAAGTGTTCATTAGAGTTGTATCGACTCATTCCGAATAAGCTCAATTGAACTAAGAATCGAGCTGCGACCACAACTATCGTTCATTTAGTTCACTGTTATTAAGCTGTGAAGCAACCACTCATCTAAAATAACAACCGCTATCGATAAATTATTTAATTTATTATTTATATTCCTAGTATAATATTATATATACTATTCTAATATTTTATGGTAAAAACTAATTAACAATTTAAATAACAAAAATCCATAAACTAATAAATTTTAATGTGTATATTTAAGAATTAGTAATTTTGTTATTTAATGGTCGTTGATATCGATTACAGCTATCTTAGTTAACGAAAAAATCCACTTACCGAAATATAGACCAGCCCTCTTAGGAGAATTTGTAGAATTTAAACTGGCGCGTACATTTAAATTTAAGAATTTTTAATTTCTATTTTTAAAAACCATAAGATAATAAATACAAATTAAATTAAACGATTTTTAAGTTAATATTTTAAATATAAAGAAATTTAGTTATTCATAATTCTTTGAAATAGAAACTTTATAAATACTATATTTGCCTTAACACACTAAAGTTAATATATCCATACATATTCATATAAAAACATAATATATATAATAAATATATATTTATTGTGATTGAGCAAAAGAGCAAGAGAGGGAGGTTTTCTTATAAGGTTTAGGCGTACTCATGCTCTTTTGCTCGTTCTCTCTTAATCTCTCACTTGCTGAATTTCATCAATTTTGTTGTGCAGCTCATTCGTATTCTAACTTTTGAAGCGTACGGACGTCGTGTTTAGTGTTGCGGACGGTTGTTTGTTTGTTGTTCCGAAAAAATATCGTTTTACAACAAATATATATGTATGTATGCATCTTATGGACATACATATGTATATATAAATTTCAAGAATATCGAAATCATAATAAAGATAATCAAGTTCGTAGGTAAATAAAGCTAAATACATAACGAAGTTAATTCCAAGAAATCACAAGTGCGTGTGTGCCGACCGACACATGTACACGACAAATGTACGTGTATTTCGAGTGCTTGTTTGCGTGTATGTGTGTTTGTGTGTGTGTTAGTGTATGTGAGGTGCAAAATAAATTCCCAAGAAGCGGTAAATAAATGAATAAAATTGTATACACAAAGTAAGCAACTGCTGAAGCGGTAGCAGTAACATCAGCAGTATAATGTTGTGAAGCTGCGGCGCAAAAAGAAAGCCCGCGAATAAAACAAGAGAAAAATTTAAATTACGACTGCAACTAAGAAAGTGCGTCGTTTTATTTTGAAATCGATACCAAAATAAAAATACACAAAAAGTGGGCCTCGTTCTACATACATAGAAAAAAAAAAAATATATATATATACAAATATTTGTACAAATGCATATGTGCGTGTATTTACGCGAGTGTGTGTATGTGTGCGTGTGCAAAGTGCAGCATAAACAAACGAAAATGGTTAACAAGAGCGCAAAAAAGGTAAATAAATTTGATTTGTATATACATATGTATGTATGATCCACATAGAAATATACTCGAAAAATTACTACGCAGCAGAAATTTATGCGATACTATTGTTGTTGTTGTTGTTGTTGTTGTTCCATATCTATCATATCTTCTGCTCTTCTGCTTCGTCTTTCTTGCCGCCGTCAACGACGTCGTCTGGTTTTGTGAATGAGCAGCGCCGCAGCAGCGTTGCCTAGTATGCGTGTTTGTGAGCAAAATAGCAAAACAAAACCGACGTTCCGGCATATCGCTCCATTCCTCTATCACTCTCTGTCGTCCGTTTTGCTCGCTCTCTCTCTCTCTTTTCTCAGCGTTTGTTTTGGTGTGCTCTTTGCGCTCTACATGTATCGCGCAGTCAATTGTATGCGGGAGTGGGACGTTTGACTGCAGCACCAGCAGCACCAGCAGCAGCAGCAGCAGCAGCAAGAAAAGCAAAAGTGCGAAAGGAAGCGTTAAACCACAAGACAACAACAACAACAACAACAAACTGAAATGTGAACAAGAATATCAACATGAGAACAAGACAATTGCATAGAATCTAAAACTAAAACGCGTGCTTGTTGGTGGATTGTGTTGGGGTGAGATGTTCTGCTAATTAAAAAGCGTAACAGTGAATTGGTATACCGATGTTCGCCCTCTCGCTTTCCCTAACCAGAGTTGCCATTGTATGTGTTTGTACATATTAAGAAATGCCATAAAAATACCGTTGTATTAATCATAATATATTTTTGACGAAGGCAGCAGAAGGAATGTTACCAAAAAGCTTAACGTGTGTGTTTCTATGTATGCATATGTATGTGTTTGCTGTTCTGTGTAATTTATTTATTTTTAAATCAAATTTGTCTGTATGCGTTCGACTTTGTGACAAAAATAAGTTGCCGTAAAAACAAAATTGTTAAAAACAAAAAAAAAATCAAAACAAAAAAAACAACAACAGGGACCGGCCAATATTTTGTATATAGAAAAACCGGAAATTGTTATTGCGAAGCCGGCAGCGACGTCAACGTCAAATGATTGCTATTTTTTTGTGACGTATGTTAACTTACGCACACATACATGCATATTATTAAAAAAAAAACACATACGCATACATAAGAATGAGGAGGAGAAAGGTGGAAATTTTGGCGCATAATTTGGCCACACTAATTAGCAGTAGTACGAAGAGCAACAACAATAATAAAACTAAACGAAGCGCGTGTGCAAGTACAAGAAGAAAAAAAAGAGCGAAGCGAGAGATTTTGTATGTTGTGTGTGTGTGTGTGTGAATTTTTTGTATATGTATGAGTGCGGCTGTTGTGTTGTGTTGCCTAAGCGAGACAAACTGGCAGGTGTCATTGACCTTTTTTTTTTTGCTGTGTGACGGTAAAAGCACATTTTTTTTTTTTTTATTTGTTATTGTTGCTGTTATTTGCAGTTTTATTTTATTTTATTTTTTTTTTATCGCTGCGCTTGCTGCCTGTGTGTTTTTGTAGTTGCTTATGCTACACTTCGACTGCTTGGCCTTGAACTTAGGCGCGATTTCCAATACATATTAAAGCTTCAAAGTTTACTTATTCGCATTAGTTTGTTGTTGCTGTTGCTGTTGTTGTTGTTGTGGTTGATTTTATTGTATTTTTTTTATATATACTGTTTGTTGTTGTTGTTGTTGTTCTTGACAATTCTCTTTTTGGGCGCGTAGAAAACACACACACACTCACACACACACACACACACACACACCCAAAAATGGTATCAATTACGCAATTTTGTTTCTGTTGATGTTATTGTAGTTTCTGTTGTTGCTTTTGTTGGTGTTAAAAGCTTTACGAATTTTATTGTTCATTGTTTTTTTTTCTTTTCTTTGACAATTGTATATATATATATATTGTTAGTATGTATGGGTCGAACTTTGGCGGTCGTGGTATTTATTTTTTTTTTTATTATTAATTTTGAAATTCAGGTCAACGCTGGTGGGGGGGAGGGGATTGTGGCATAGGAGTAGCTAGTCGTGCGGGTCAAGTCCTCAAATTTGATCTATGGAATTTATTTACATGACTCAACATTCCACATTCGAACACACACACACACACACACACACACACACACTGATTAGCTCATATTCTTTAGTAATCCAAATTATACATCGATTATAAATATTTATGACAAAACTAACAGGTAAACTAGAAAATAAAATGAAACAATTGTAGTTGTACTTAGGTTCTATAATATGTTCCAGAAATAAATTAGTCATATTTAAATACTTAGCTAATGAATAAATAGCTTTGATTTCAGCATAACTATGACAAGTTCTCTATTTTTAAAGATTCTATTGTTATTATATTAGTGACTAATTCGATTTAGTTTATAAATAATAAAGAATTTCTTTGAAATTTGTATCATTTGTCAGTTGTTTTTCATTTCTTTCTTTTACATGTAAAAGTCAATAGAGTTTTCTTATGAATATATATTAAATATAATATAATATTATATATAACAATTATATATATAACAATAATAATATATATAACAATATTATATATAACAAGTTTCAATTAGGGTTTATAAGAAAATGTTAAAATAAAAGTTATTGTTAATAAAGTAAAGTTGCTTTAAACTTAAGTTCCTTTCTTTAGTTTGGTATATATATTGAAAATTGTTGCTTCCTTCTTTTGATTTGGAATTGTAACTGTAATTTATATTTACATATATTATTTATGCTCTGTATGTACGTAAGTAGTCTATATCTTATTGTGACGAACAAACGCCCACTATAACTGATCAGAATTTGTGCGTGGCCCAATCTACGCTCTCTCTTCAGGCGCTCTTATTTTTGTTAAAAACATCAGCATCACCATTAAAATCAGAAAATCACGTCATAGGCCTCTCCTTTCGCCCGCCTCGTCTGTCACACTTTGTACTCAACAACAACATATACATACATACATACATACATATGTATGTATTCTCCCACTCTCTGGTATATCTATCTACTTCGTTAAGTCCGTCCACTGTTGCCATTTTGTTGTATACTCATGCATGTGACAGCTTTTTAAAATCACATTGTGGCAACCATAATTGTGATTATGTACTGATTGTGTGTACTGCACACACGCATTTTGTGTTTATGCGTAGGCGGCGGCAACGAAAAACGACGACTATGACAACGACGACGAAGACGAAGACGACAGCGACGACGACACAGATGTCAAAAACTTTACAGTGTGTTGTCTTCTTTGTGTATATGTGACCAGCGTATATATATATATATATATATATATATGATTGTATTTGTGTGTTTATTTACTTGGACCTTAGACTTTTGATAAGTGGTGCTTGAGCTATGGAGTGCAGAGCGTGTGATGCGAATGAATCATTTGTAAAAACAACATGTAAAAATAATAATAATATTAATAATAATAGAGGAATAATAATAATTAATAAATATACAAAAAGTAATGTTTTTATTTCTGCAATATTTTTTATATTAAAACTTTGTTTATTAAATATATATTTGATTTTCTTTATGTTGTTTTATTTTTTAATTTATCCTGCGCCAAATTACCGTTACAATCAAAAAGTAAGCACAACAACAACAACAACAACAACAAGAATAACAGCCGTTTAAGCTTTGTTGTTGTTTTTGTAAGTGCTGACGCTGCTGCTGTTGTTGTTGTTGTTGTTGTTGTTGTTGTTGCTGTTATATTCTTGACACTTTTGATATTCTCTGTTTTCCTGCTTTGTATATTCCTCTACGTGTGCTCAGCTCTTGTGTGTGTGTGTGTGTGGGTTTTCGGTATTTGCTTTGCGCAGTTATTTGTTTTTCTTGTTTTTAAAGATTCCGTTTTGTATTGACATTCGTTTTCTTTTTTTTTTTTTTTGTTATTTTAACTTCGCTCATAAACAGCCGGCGCCGGTGTGCGTGCATGCGCTTGTATGTGTGTGTGTGTGTGTGTGTGTGCTGGTGCAATAAACAACACACGTGGTTGCATTTCTATTATTGTGTTCATTTTGCTGTTACTCTGCTCACTGTCTCTCTCTCTCTCTCACTGTCTATCTCTCTGTCTACTGCTGTTGCTTTCGGTCAACTTTTTTTTTTATTGTTATTATTATTATTATTATTTTACTCACTTGTCGTTATTTTGTATGTGTAAATGAATGTTTGTTTTTATATATATGTGTGTGTGTGTGTGTGTGTAAGTATATATATGGCGCTTGAAGCATGTAAAAGCGCACCTCCTCCCTGCTGCCGCTGCCGCTGCCGCTGCTGCTGCTGCTGCTGCTGCTGCTGTTGGGTGGGCGGCTATTTAACGGTGGCGCTGGCGTTTGCTGCTATTTATAGTCATTTTTATAAACATTAGCAGATAAACTCAATGCCCGCTCAGTATTGTGTTGTTTTTGTTTATATATGTGTATTAGTTTTGCGATTATTTGTGCATGTGTGTGTGTGTGTGTGTTATGCGTGGGCATTTTGTATTTGTTGCATATCTATTGCTTGAAATTAGGATTTGCTGACGGCATTGAGGCGTTATTTTGTTAGTTAATAAGTTTTTTGCTTTTTGTTTTTTTCTTCTTCTGTTTTTTTTTTTAAGAATTCGTTTAGCTTTCTAATCGCTACCGTTTGGCGCTGCGCCACTCATTTACTCATCCACTCAACTTACGCCTGTGGAACGACCTTTGAGTGACCTAATTTGGATTTGTTTGGCTTTATTTTGCTCTAAATAAAAGAATTTATGACTTTATTGTCTTGTTTTGTTTATTTTTAATAGTTATAGAACTATATGTTTTCTTTTATATATATATATATATGTTTATGTTTATATATTTATTGCTATTTAAATATTATTAATAATATAACATAAATCTTAGATAATTTTCATACATTTCTCATTTTTATGCTGTGCCTGCAACTAGGTCAAAATGAAAAGCATTTAAAATATATTATAAAATTTTGAAATCAAACTAAATTTTACCTTTATGTGTTTTACCCTTACATTTTACCTGCCTTTCTTACACTCTATTTTTATCCTTTGCTTCTTCTTGCTTGTATCTCTTTTAAGCAGTATTTAAATACAAGGCATCAGAAAATTTTTCTGCTCTGCCGCTTTGCTTTAACTTTAACATTTGTCTTCATTCTGCCTGCTACTTCTTGTTCTTCTTTTGTTTTTTCTTTTTTTTTTTTTGTTATTATGTTTCAACATATACATATGTATATATTTGTATGTATATATTTGTATGTATATATGTATGTTGTCTTCATTAAAATGTAAATAGCTCTTCTGTCCCAGTTAACACTAGTCCATGCCGCATGCAAAGTATGTTAAATGCGTCTCATGACTTTGCGCAAATTTCATTCTCGCTTTCACAACAGAGACAGAGAGAGGGAGACAGAGAGAGAGAGAGAGAAAAAGTTTATACATTGATTTTATCCTTTATATATATATATATTATATTATAGTTATAATATCTATAAACTAATTACAAACTAAATATTATCAAATTGTTTATGCTTTAGATAATTTATTATTGCCTACAAATTCAATTCAATATCGATATTGTTATCGATATGTTTTAATATGTGTTACATTAGGCTAGAAAGAACTGAACTATTCATTTAATGAAATTGCTTAAAAATTATCAATAATAATGAATATTGTTTGAAAAAAAAAAACCCATTTTAACTGTTAAATTATAGAAACAAAGAAAGCAAAAGAAAAACAATAACTAAAGCAGATAGCTACATTCTATCTTTTGTTGTTCCTTTCTCTAGCCCCCTCTCTCTCTCTCTTTCTCGCTCTCTCCTTCTCTCTGTCTGTGTTTTCGTATTTCATTATTATTATTATTTTTTTCGTCGCATACGTCAAGCGAAGAGCGGCAGGCGGCACCGTAAGTTATTTCAAGTGTTTCGATGGAAATTTTGTTTCTCGTCCTGTGCTGCTGCTTCTTTGTCATGTAAAAGACAAAGAGTAAACTAAACACACACACGCACACACGCACACACATGTACATATAATGCTAAGATAGATAAAAAATACATATACATATATATTATTTATTTATGCTTGCATGTGTGTGTGTGTGTGTGTTGAGTGAATTGAAACAACAACAACAACAATGAGAAAGGCATTTTTATGATTTTATTTTAACTGTACTCGTAAATTTAGCGATTAGTGGATGTCGGCCCCGTTTTCGTCGTTTGTTGTTGTTGTCTTTTCTTTTGCTTGCTCTGCTTCCTCTTCCTCTTCCTTTTCTTGGTTTTGCGTGCTTCACGCGCCAGTCGCGGCACTCTATATATATATTTATTTTTTTCTTGCGGTTGCTCCTTTTAGACGTTGCCGTCGCCGTCGCCGTCGCCGTCGCTTTAAACCCTCTCCAAACAATGAGACGTCGGCACTCAGCAGACAAACAGACAAACAGATGGGACGGGCGAAGCTTTAGCGGGCTGCTGCTGCTGACTCTGTCTCTCTCTCTCTCTCTCTCACTGATACTGTCTTTTACTCTCTGTTTGCATGCAATGCACATGTGTATGCAAGTATGTATGTATGTTTCTATGTATATTGTGTGTATGTATGTTTGTAACCGACTGTCGTCTATCGCTTTGTTTGGTTTTTGCAACATTGTTGCACACGAAGTTTATTTTTAGCCACAATTCCATGCTGATCCCAGCAGCAGCGCAACATCGTTGACATCGTAACTTCAGTATGTTGCGGTTCTTCTTCTTGTTGTTGTTATTGTTGTTGTTGTTGTTGTTCTTCTTCTTGCTGTTGTTGTTGTTGTTATTGCTCCTTATATATTGTTTTTGTTTATTTTTTTTTAACTTGCTTTGTGTTCGTTTCGTGAGGTAATTAATTTTCGCCTTGTTTTTGGCGCTCACTTCTCTCTTTGTCTTTATCTTTGCTTCTTGCCGCCTCCCTTGCTGTAACCTCTCTCCTGTTCTTTCACTTACTATCCCCCTTCTCTATATGTGTATATGTATGTATTTCCATTTAGTTGTGCAAAATTTATGTTTGATTAGCGTGCATAGGCTATAGCTTTAACTTTTTAATGGTTTTTTAATTAGGCGGTTTCCTTTGATGATGTATGTCTAGACCTCAAAATCAACACGCCTACCGCCTAACGTGTCTGCCGCTGTCCTCTTAACTCTCATTAAGCATTTTGCAATGGTCTGCTACATTTCGATGCCAGTCACCTCATACCCCACACCCCACACCGCACACTTCAAAAATACTACAATAGTACAACTACTACACACATTTACGACTTTACAACCGCATTCGTAATTTTTATTACATCGACAACAACCACCACCACCACCACCACCACCACCACAACTACTACTACTACAACTACAACTACTACCATCGTCTTTACTCACCACCACCAGACAAAATATATATATATATATATACAACAACAACAACAAGAACAACAACAACAACTATCATCACTTGATACGTTTCGAGGCATCGTTTATCCTTCTCACTCTTTTCTGCTTTGGGCCTTTTTACTACTACGCCGGTTCGCTAGTATTTTTTGGTAGTCACTGTACCACATTTTTACAACAGAGCGCCCAGACACAGGGGCCAACGACACCATTTTACGCTCTCTTTCTTTTCCTCTCTCGTTCTCTCTTGCACACATGCACAAACACAACAATACACACACACATACAGAGAGAAACATACATACAGTAACATGCATATCAGGGAACAGGCGTGTGCCTTCATTCATAAGCATTGCGCTTTTTGCAGTTTACGCTGGCGCTGGCAGCGCAGCAGCAGCAGCAGTAGCAGCAGCAGCAGCAGCGTAGCGATGCCGGTCAATGCAAAATTTGGCGGCGGCGGCGGCTGCATGTGAAAATATTATATTTTTTTGTTGTTGTTGTTCTTTATTAATAACATGTGTATGTGTGTGTGTGTGTGTGTGTGTGTGTGTGTGTTTGAGTGTATATATGTATTTGTGTGCTGTGTATGTATAATTTACTATTGCCGGCTACGATGTTGTTATTTTGTTGTTCTTCTCGTTGTTCTCATTGTTGTTGTTGTTGTTGCTGTTGCAGTTGTTGTAGTTATTACTGCTGTTGCATGCGTAGCTTCCGCCCTTATCAAAACATTAATACATATACATATACACACACACATGCATACAAACAAACACATTGTTGTTATCTTGCACATGCGCTTGCTGCCTGCTCTCGCTCTCAAACCGGTGTACTCTCTTTTAGCCGCCGCCTAACTTCTGTTGCCGCCTTTTGCCTGCTGTTGCCGCTGCCGCTGCTGCTGTTGTTGTTGTTTTTCTTTGAGAATTTGTTCGTTTTGTTGTCGTCCTTTCGTCTGCATGTTTTTATACGCATTGCGTTTTACACGTCTATCCTTAAAAACTCAGACGTATTTCTCGCCCTCTTGCTCTCTATCTCACTCTCTCTCACTTTCTGCCATTGCGTCTATCTCTTTTTCATTATCTGCATATATATATATATGTGTGTGTGTGTGTGTGTGTGTGTGTGCTTTCATCTCTCACTCGCACTTGCCGTATTTTGTTATTAGATTTCATTTTGTTTTCATACACATTCGTCTGCCGTTTCACACATTACGCTTCGCGTCATTTTTCGGGGTCAACGTCATCTCGAGGGTTGCTTCTGCTTCTGCTTCTGCCGCCGTCAATCGTCGCAGTTGTTTGCGTTTTTTTTTTCCTTTTTTTTTGTTTTTTTGTGCATGTCTCGTCTCATTTGGTGCGGCGTCCCGCCTTTACTACGTTTATGCACCTACCGTTATCAAGATATTCCCTAGCCCAACATAAGCACTTTGCTGCAAAGGGCGAATTAGAAAGAAGAAAGAAGAAAAGAAAGAAGAAAACAAAAACAGAAAAACAAAACCATAATGTTTGCAATTTACAATGTGCTACGCATAAACGGAATGTATGAGTATAACTTTTGCTGCTGCTGTTGCAGCACATTTTTGAATGCAACGCGCCACCGCCCCCTCCCCCACGTTACGCCTGTCTGTTTGTTGTCTGTTTATTAAACAAAAAATATATGTTATAAGTACAGTAATAATAATAATTAACGACTATTCAAATTATATACTCAAAATATATTATATTATATTTAACAATTTAAATAAAGAAATTTGATTGATTTTTAATTGCGTTTAGTAATTAAATTTATAACAATATATTGGCTACTCTGTATTAAACATCTAATCAGATATTTTAACAGGATTTATACTATATATATATATAGGTATATATATATATGTTTATAGTACAGTAAAGTTGTAAGCCAAATAAAACTGGTATTTAAATTTCAGCAACGCTGCCAATGTCTGGCAGAGTTTGCGTCTGGGCCAATAAAAGGAACACAAAAAAATGAAGAAGAAGAAGAAGAAGAAAAAAATGAAGAAAATATCAACTAATTTATTTATTTAATTTCAACGAACTTTTTATGCTTAACTTCAGCATTTTCGCTTAAACTCGCCTAATCGTAAAAACTTCCCTCACCTTTCTCCATTGTTCTTGGCCGCCTATCCCACTCCTCCTACCTCTCCTCCTCCCCCCCCCCCAACCAACATTGCTGACCAAATGTTGTGTTTCGCGTGCCGCACACAACACCCCACGTGACTTTTAAATAGCATTTATTGCTGTTCTTGTTGTTGTTGTATTCTTTTATTTCTTTTTTTTTTGTCTCCCTGTCTTCTGCCGTTGTTGTGTCTGGTCTGGTTTATGACTGCATTGAGTAGGGGGCCTGGCAACAGCAGCAGCAGCAGCAGCAGCAACAGCAACAACAACAATAGCAGTAGCAGCAGCAGCAGCAGCAGTTTTTTATTCTACACTTTTTAGAACAAAAAAAGGCGTGGCCTTAAAAGTGACAAAACAACATTTAAGTTATTTATTTACTATATCATTTTATATGTTTTGCAACTTAATTCAAGTTTACTGCATAATCTACTGCAGTCTGTCTCTATATAGAGAATTGTATGTCTGTTGCATATACCCTATAAAAATTGTCTATTGAGTTTGAAAATAAATAAATATATACAATTACTTATAGATAGTTTATATAGATAAATAAATATGTATATAAATATAGATAAATAAATATAAATATAGATAAATAAACATAATTATAGATAAATATAAATAAAATAATATCCATAAACAAATTAATATAAATATAAAAATAAATAATAAATACATAAATGTAAATAAATAAATAAATATAAATAAATAAATATAAATATAAATAAGCAAATATAAATAAAAAAATATAAATAAAATAATATAAATAAAATAATATAAATAAAAAAATAAATATAAATATAAAAATAAATATATATATAAAAATAAATAAATAATTTTATATAAATAATTTTATATAAATAAATATAGATAATTAAGTATAGAGAAATAACTATAAATAAATAAATATAAATAAAAAAATATAAAAAGAAATAAATATACAGAAATTAATTAATATAAATAATAAATAAACTAATATAAATAAATAAATATTAATAAATAAATATAAATATAAATAAATAAGTAAATATAAATAATAAATAAAAATAATAAATATAAATAATAAATATAAACAATAAATATAAACAATAAATATAAATAATAAATATAAATGAATTAATTTAAATAAATAATAAAAATATACAAGTAAACTTAAATAAATGAATATAAATAAATTAATATAAGTAAATAGCTATAAATAAATAAATGAATATAAATAAATCTAATAAAATTAAAATAAAACAGCAAATTATTATAAATAAAGAAATTACTATAAGTAAATAAATATAATAAATTAATTCATATAAATAAATATAATAAATGAATATAAATTAATAACTATAAATTAATACATAATAAAACTAAATTAAGTTTTTAAAATTCTTAATAAACAGTTAAATATAAAAAAAATAATAATTTCTGCTTACAAAACTGTGTAAAAAAATGGAAATGCATTTCTTTCAGTTAAAATCTATCCAATTACCTATCTATGCAAAATCGAGGTATGAAATGATGATACTGTAAAATAAAAGAATATGAAAGTTATATAATATTAATATTTAAGTTTAGTTAGCAAAAAACATGGCATTCACTTTTGTATAAACAATGCAATTATCAATTATTTATGTGAAAGAAAACAAAGGAGATTTAGAGTAGAACAAGAATATGGGATTTTGCAGTTCTTCTTTTTTTTTGTTGTTTTACATTTACATTTTTAATCTAAAGTATATAAATATATAATTATAACATAATATTAAATATACAATAGTATTTGTTTGTAACAAAAGACTTTACGTAGTTTCGGATTTCACGTAGTTTCGTAAGGATGTTTACATTGTTGGAGTAGCTTCTAGAAGGTTCTGACTGTATGCAGTAAAATGCATCGTATAACTGTTAAAGTAACGGTAACTGTTCTATTTTAAATACTTAACTTATTTATTATATTAAGTAAGAAGTATTTATATATAGATTAAATCTGTTTTAATAATAATATATGTTTTATTCTCTTTTGTTTATTTATTTTACAGATTCATAAAAAAATGCATCATTGAAATCAAGTGAGTTGAGTATGAAAATCGTGTGGAATGAATAGAAAAATGTGAAATGTTAATAAATCATGGACAAGTTTAAAGAATAAGCAAATAATAAGAACAACAACAAATGGCAAAAGCAACATATATATATGTATAAGAGAAGAAAATGTAACATACAAAGAATGAAAGAGATAGAAAGAAAAAATTAGACAAAATAAGAGAAATGATAACCTAAATAAATAAAATTGCTAGTCAAATAGTTTGGAGAAACGTGTACAGCTACGACGTAAGGGGAAAAGGGTAAGACGGAGCGACAGAGAGGGAGATAGAGAGCAAGAAAAAGAAAGAGACAAAATACGTGGAATTAAAACGGTACGAAGAAATTGGGAAGTTGCGGCGAGTGCATTTTACTTCTGCTTTTGTTTTTATTTAATTTATTTTTGTGACTTTTAAGTTGAGTTCCTAGAAAAAGAAGAAGAAGAAGAAGAAGAAAAGGAAAAGTAAAAGCGTCAAATAATAGTGATCAGTGTCTCTTATTTGAAATGCTCTTACGATATTCTTTAAACTCTTTTATAGTGCTATCTCATTCTGATACAGTTAAATTGAAATACGGCTATTAACTACTAAGCTTCCGCCTAAGGAGTTAATGCTAAGGCTTACAGAGAAGATAGCAAAAGAAAGTGCAACAAAACGTATATAAGTAGTAAAAGAAGAGAAACAGAAGTGGGAGCAAGAGCAGCAGCAGCAGCAACAGCAGCAGCAACAGCAGCAGCAACAGCAGCAGCAGCAGCAAAAGCAGCAACAGCATCAGCAAATTAAAGCATTAAATCGAAACGTGTTTTAAAGTTTTTAACAATAAATAAACCAAATTGTTGTGCTCGCTCTTACAACGCTCTCTTGCAGCTTTACAGCCAACCATCCAACCTATCAGCCAGCCTACCAGCATCAGCAGCATAATTATCATCATCAACAACAACATCATCATCATCAGCATCATCATCATCATCATCATCATTGAAAGCAACCGCAACAACAACACAACAAAAGCAACAGCAAACACAACATCATTGCTCCATAGGTAAGTTGCTTGCATTCCACATTCCAGACTCTCTCTCTCTCTCTCTCTTTCTTCTACTAGTTTGTCTCTCACATTTTGCGTGCTCCAAATTTGTGTGACATTCCAATCTGTTTTTACATATATATGTATATATATGTATGTATATATATACCCTTTACAACTATCTATTGTAGATGGGGTATGTTGATGATAGCAAACAAAAGTTGTAACTGCAACAGATTTCAATTGATTGTTTAATAGAAGCTTTAAAGTTGCAACATTTAAATTTAAACCCCAAGAAATCAGTTACAGACATTGACTATATATATATATATGATAGTTTTCTATATAAACAAAGTATATATTAAGTTAGTTAGGGATCAAATTTCATTTCATAAATACAGGGTATACTTTAGTTTAATATATTTGTTTGTGAAAGAATGTAAACGATTGGAATTTCCCTAGATTGACAATGTAAGATGTGTGAACATGAAAGTATATATATATATATATATTTGGAGTAGGCAGATGACATGCTATTGGTATGGGTGTGGATGTGGATGTGGGTGTGGGTGTGGGTGTGGGTGTGGGAGAAGGAAGTGAAGGAATATGGTTCCGTTTGTTCCTCAATATTTTATAGTTTTTTTTTATATTTGTTTTTGATTGTTGTTGTTGCTGTTGTTTAGTGGTATTTCCGCATGGCCCAGTTTCCAAGCACTCAGTCTGTAATAAATATCAAGAAAATTCCGGAAAAATGGGAAAGCGCCCCGGCTAAATAATGTGTAACAAATGGCGCGTCTGTCGCAACAACAACTGCAACTGCAACTGCAATAATAATAACTTTCCACCGACAACTGCTCCAGCAGCAGCAGCAGCAGCAGCAGCAAAAGCAAAAGCAACAACAGCAGCAACAGCAGAAAAACTTTCTAGATTACGAGTACTCACACCCCAAGTGACTGTTGTTGGGGACAGAATTGGAATGAAGTAGAGTGGGATGTGGACGATGTGGATGGGGGACAGACAAACAGACAGACAGACAAACAGACAGACAGACGGACAGACAGCAAACCGACAGACTCAGCCAACCGCGTCAGTCATTCAATTGCATACTCACCGTCTGAGTATTTTTCTTCTTCTTCTTAGTGTTGCTGTCTGTGTGCATGTATATGTATATGTGTGCGTATATATGAGTATAGATGGAGCACACTTGAGACGTCTGTTGGCATGCGGCTTGTGGCGGCATGTGGCATGCTATGCGATTTGTTGCACTGCCATTGCACATTTAGATATCTCTACCCCATACTCCCCTACCCCTAACCCCTACCACACCCTACAATACCTAAACTCATCCAGTCACTTGAAGGCAACGTCGCCAATACTGCCCGGAAACAGCAGCTAATGCAAAAGAAATTGATCAGATATTTACTATAACGTTCACTCTATACATATATATATATATATATAGAGGTTTGATTACTATATATATATATATATATATATATATATAAAGTGCATATTGAAGTATTCAATTTGTTTCTGGAAAATCTATTTAAAATTAGTTTTCTATAATTATAGATATCAAATGTTTTCCGCATATGAATAAGAAAAACTAAAAAGAAAAATGGATTTTACTTCAAGTAAATTTTAGCTATTAAAGAATATGTATATATATCTCTAATATGTATATATATTCTACTATATAAATATGGATATTATATGTAAGGATTATCCTATAGATAATGTATTATAATTATTCAATTAATTCTATACTTATCTTCCTTTTACTTCTCTCTTATCTATTTACTATAATTACATAAACTTATTAAATTGAAAGCTTGCAATTCGTATAGTTTAAACTTATATATGAAGCTCATTCTATATCTATAATCTGTCAATCTGTTTTGAATTCAAATCGATTCAGAAATAAGGTTTAAGGTTCTTAAGTCACGTAGCACGTGCTCTGACTGTCAGTTGGAGGAAGCTGTCGTTGTTCGTGATTGAAATGGTGGCAATATGAGGAGTCAAACTGTCTAGTCTTGTTGTACGTTGTTAGTTGTTCGTTATTTAAGGTATATTGGTAGGGGGAGTGGAAGGAGGAAAGATCGTTTTGTTGTTGTTGTTGGTGTTGCTGCTTACTTACTTGCCTGCTGCACATGCCACAGACGCGCACATTCTGTCAGTTGCTCAATTAGACGCACTTCCGTTGCACAGACAGAGACGCTATTACTCGTAGCTACTCTCACTCCATTACATGTCATTCTTTCCTATCTTCATTCTGTTACTTTCTCTTTCTCGCTCTCTGGTGTGTGTTTTTTTCCACGTTTCGTTTGGTGCACACATTTCCTATATTTATTTCCGTTTTGTGCGTGTGATTGATGGCTGACTGCTGTCGATGTCGAAGTCTCTGTCGCTGTCGCTGTCGCGGTTTCAGCTGTTATTGACTGCAACGGCGGCGGCGGCGGCGACGTCAACTTTAATGTTGGCTATTAATGTCGCTTTTTATGCTTGTAAGCAATGATGTAACAAACGAAAAAGAAATAATGTAACGATTAACACAATTCATAATAATAATAATAAAAGCCCAACCACTCTGCGGGTCTGCTTGATTGGCGTTAGGGACAAATGGAAATAGAAATAGGAAAATAGAGGGGGAAAAATGGGAGAAATGAAAAAAAATAAGAAAAAATGAACTAGAGCCGCCACGAATGATTAATTACAATGAATGTTTATATGTATATATAAACAAATATATACAAACACACATATATATATATATATATATATATATATATATACATACATTTACATATATAATTTTCACGCAATTCTTTTATATTTGTTACCCTGTCTCGCATTTGCTTTATGCGCTTAAAACCGTAGACAGTTAACATGCCGTAAAATTTATCAGTTCTCCCTCTCCCTGTCACACTCTCTCTGTCTCTTACTTGTTATTTATTTTTTCTTTTCTTATGTGATGGCAAGCATAAACAACATAGAGAGGCAAATAGTAGCATAAGAGCTATAGCAGCAAGCCCATAGCTGTCTGCCTGCAGATGTTGTTGTTGTTGCTATTGCTGTCTCAGCAGTCAAGAATGCAAAGATGAAGAAGCAGCCACAGCAGCGCAGCAATCGCAGCCGCAGTCAACGCTACCAACTCAGTCTCGGCCCTTGCTCTCTTGCTTGACTATGGGATGCTGTGTGTGTGTGTGTATGTATGTGTAATGTGAAAAAGCACGTTTTAAGTTATGTGAACGTCGTATGAATGGGTCGTCGTGTCGTGTCGTGTTCAGACAACAACAACAACAGCAACAATAGCAACAACAAAAGCTGCTGCAAACTGTGGAAAGAGATAAAGCATCAAAAAGTCAAGCCAGACTTGCTTGGCTTGGCTTGGCTTGCCTTGGCTTGGCTTGGCTTGGCTTGGCTTGGCTTGTGCTTATTAAAGCTCTCAAGATAGTGTTGAGTATGCAGAGACAATAAGAGCGAGAGAGCGAATGAATAAGAGATCAGACTGTGAGAGTTATGTTAAATATGCTGCTGCTGCTGCTGTTGTTGTTGTTGTTGTTGGTGTGCTTACAATGTGTTGCATATGATGGCATGACATGAATTTCTTTAGTGCCAATAATGAAAATAGTTTTTAATAAATATTTGTATATTTATTTTTATTTTTGGTCGCGTGACTAAGTATTAAATACGTTTAATTAAAACAAGTGAGTTTAAACTAAAGAAAATTTTACTTATAATGTAATTAACATTAATTAAAAGAGTTGCTAATTAACTAATAAGATAACAAGCTTAACTCTAGGCAGATAAACGTAAGTTTATTTGATTCTTTTAATACCGAAAAATTATAAAAAATTATTTTTTGATTATTTATGTAAATTTTTTAAGTGGTTCATAATTAATCATAAAATCAAAGCTTAAATGAAAATATTTAATATGGCATTTTTAACATGATATCTATGTGGTAGTAAGTATATATATATGTGTGTGTGTGAGTGTGTGTAACTGTTTATATGTTTGCTTTAATTGGTCAACTTACAGTATACATTAGTTGGTAACTTTTAGCCTGTTTATAAATTTGATTTCATAAACAGTTGCAGCAGCAGCAGCTGCTAAATGCAAATTAAATATTTAAAATACTCTGCCACCCTTTTAACCCCTGACCCCAGACAAGGCACCTGCACTTTCTATTGGCCAATGACCACACACATTCAATGCCATAAGAATCTCTTAATGTTAAACTATTTGTTACTCTTTATTTAATACTCTTAATTTGGTTTGTGTTTGTTCATTCACTCTTTATTACTTTGTATGTGTTAGAAGGAATACGAAAAAAAACCATAAAACATAAAATATAAAACAAAAAAAAACAAAAACAAAAACAAGAAGAATTATAAGAAGCAACCTGAGAGTAACAAAAGTATTTCCGCATTCCAAGCGTGTGGCGCATGCGCAGCCTCCGTTTGAAAACGAAGAAGAATTGAACTGAAGCCAGACTGAAAATGAGAAAAAGAAATAAGAAGGAAAGACAGAGACAGATAGATATATATATATATATATATATATATAGCAAAGACAGATATATATATATGGGGCACACTCTTGGCGCCCAATATAACGTCATAGTACTTGCCACGTCTTTAACCAGACGTTGAATGCAGCTGGAGCATATCAGCTGCCGGCCTGTTTACTGTTAACTTGTTTGGTGGGTTATTTGCTTGGCCGTTTAGTTGTTTGAATGTTTTGTACGATTGTTGTTGCTGTTGTTGTTGTTGTTGTTGTTTGTTTGTTTGGCTGTTTGTTTGTTTGCTTCATTTGCTGGTTGGGTTATAATAGTTTTTTAATTGCTCATAAAAGTCGAGAAACCTCCCAATGTGTTTGCGGCAGCCACAAAACTCCGTTGAAAACCATACAAGGCAACGTTTGACGTTTATGTCAATGACGTCGCCGCTGCCGCTGCCCAATGTCGATGACAATGCCTCTGCCTCTGCCTCTGTCTCTGTCTCAGCCGAAGCCAATACTGATGCTGTTGCCTGGAAGTAGTATGCACACTCTCATTTATTACTTGAAGTATTGAATTGAATGCCACATGAAGTTAACCGTTAAGCATATGCAACAAGATCAACTCTTTAGCAGCAGCAGCAATTTAAGTTATGCGCATTTTCAACAGCAGAGCAAAAGAGATAGCACACATGAAGAAAGGAGTAAAACAGAGATAGACATAGACAGACAAAGAGAGGGAATAAAAATTAAATACCAATCGATAGATCTTGCTATTGACATTGACAATGTCGCCACAGACTCTGAGTGAAATTTTTTGTTTTTACTTTTTTTTATATATTACTTTTGTTTCCTTTAAAAGTTTTTATACTTTTTTCAAAAAAAAGTTAAAGCTATGTATATATATTGTCTATATATATTATGCATCATATTCTATATATATATATACACGCATGATATTGAGCTCTATATACATATATCTATATACAGTGTGGCCCATCTAGCGTTTGCTTTTTGAACTATCGATAACTTTGACTTTGACATTTTGAATGTCATTGTCAATATGTCAGATATTTAGTAGAAGATTTGCGGTTTACGAAATGATTAAAAACAAAATTTTGAAAAATATATACTCCTTGTTTTTTTTATAGCGATTTTAATATAAAATCAACATAAAATGAAGTCAAGCTTTCTGAGAAATTAATTGACAATAGTATAAATACTTAAGAGACTTATATAATTTGCATTGAGAGAGAACTATGTTATATATTATATATATATATATATATATATATATATATATATATATATATATAATTTGTATGTATATATGTATAGTCTTAATAAACAAAGCTTTTTACTTTATACTCTTAAATATCAATCATATCAATCATTTTGTTATTCGCTTCTATGTTCCAAGTTGAGGCTGCTTTTTAATTAGTTTACTTTAATTAAGTTTTAATTATTAATATTCCAAAATTATAATTAAATGTTATGTAAGTTATGTGTTACTTTGTCATACTATATGTAATATATATATATATATATATATATATATATATTCATTTCCCTTGCAATATCTTATTGACAATTTGCATTTTGTTGTTTTCTGATGAGTTGTTTTTCTCATTGAGCAAACAATAGAACAGTTTTGTGTTCAACAACAGACAACCACAACAGCAGCAACAACAGCAGCAACAACAGCAGCAACAACAGCAGCAACAACAACAACAACAACTGCAAACAACTGACCTAATGACTATAGCCAAGATCACTGTATGATTAGATGATAATGTGCATAATGACTGTCACTGTTATTGTTTTTTTTTTATTATTTTTTTTCTTTTCTATTATTTATTATTATTATTTATATATTTGCTTTTATTTTTCATATATTTTTTCCATATTTTTTCATATTTTTGTATGCTGCTTTTAACAATGTTGCAGTGTCTGTTTTGTCGCTTGTTGTTGTTGCTTTGCTCTGGAGGAATGTGCATAAAAGTTAGATTGGAATGTTGTTTATTGCATTTCTCAGCTAAATGTCGCGTCACCCATTAAAAAAAAAAAATAAAGAAGAAGAAGAAGCAGCAGCAACAGCAGAAGAAGAAGAAGAAAAACTATGCATAATGATTGTGGCTTGTATGAGTCTATCTATTTCTATATATATATATATATGATAGTGTTATTTCACTTTGGGTGTGTGCCATTCTGTGTGTGTCTGTGTGTGTGTGTGTGTATATATGTGTTTGGCATTTGGAAAGTTAGTTGACTGTTTTTTTTATAGCCCACACAATCTGCGTTAACTTTGTGTCATTGTGCCCATTTCTGTTGAATTTGATATTGCATTTTTTTCGATTTTTTTTTTTTTGCATCAATTTGTTGCAAATAGCATAGCGAGAACGCAACAGAATTCAATGGCAATTTATAGTGATAATGATGTATATATAGTAGATAATAATAATGATGATGATTTAATGTTGAAGCCATGCATTATGCATTGCAACATGCAACAAACAATTTGATTAATAGTCTCGTTTAATGGCTTAAACATAGTACAATAGTTTGTTAACAATGTATTGTGGTTTATGGCTTAATTTGGTTACATTGCATACAAATAGTATTAGAATCTTTAATAAGACATATTACTGATTATATTCTAGTTTTAGTTACTAGTCTAAATATAGTATTTATATCTTCTTTTTGACTACATCTTTGGGTACTAAAGTTAATCAATAACTAAATGCTTTTAATGCTCCAATTGTTAACCAATAGAAAAACTGAAACAGAATCCGATTTAGAATGAGAATGAGAACAGTAGCATTACACACACACACAGATAGACACAAATACATATACAAATTTTAAATGCACAACAGATGACAATGACGAAGACGACGTAGACATAGTTATAGACATAGACATGGACATGGATATAGATGTTACCGTCAACGTAGACGTAGACGTCGACGTAGAAGTCGACGTCGACGTCAACGTAGACGAACTGCAGCCGGTTTATAGTATGTGGGTTCGGTACATTCGACGTCAATGCTCGGCTCTTTAAAGGCAACAACAACAAACAAAGCAATGAAAAGAGGTGGACGAACGGAAGGAAGAAAGAAAGCAAAGGAAACGATAGAAAGGAAAGGTAGGGTTAAACGAATAGGAGCATCGACACACTCACACACATACACACATATACAGACAGACACTTAGCACACTCATGTGGTATTTGATGACGACCCAAAAGATGTTTTGCTGCCAGCCAGCATTCAACCCCCTACCTAAGTCTGACCCCATCCGGCCGACTGTCTGTCTGGCAGCCATTGTCATAGGTATTTACTGTAGTTAGATACTCACTCTTTCTCTTAACAATGACTAAAAGAGTTAGAAAAGTAAAAGTTAACACTATTAAATGCTTTAACTTTATAATTAATTGCTTTATAACTGATGCTGATGCATGATGCATTTGCCTTATATACATTTATTATATTAAGTCTGCAGTTAAGATAATTACAGGATATTTGAAAAGTTGATCATTATTGATACACAAATTAATAGTATTTTATTTTTGGTTTTTCTATTTTGTATTTCTATTATTTTTGTCTGCAGCAAAGCGAAAAATTTGTTGCTGTTGTTGGCGATGGCGATGGCGATGGCTTTAGACGGCGCGTGAGTGGGCGTCTATGCGCCCCCGTATAGTCCGCCAGACATCTACCTACCCTATACATATACTATATATATATATATATATATATAACATTAGGCGTCACATCCTACAACAGCAGGAAAAGTCACCCTAATGCAGCTAGAAAAAGAAAAAGAAAAAGAAAATGTTTTTAATTACAATCATTGGGTATGAAATTGATCGTGAGATGCAACACGAAAATCAAATTAAGAAAACTGCAAGAAGGCGGTTGAAATGAACATCTCTCCCCCCCTTCTACCCACATAGTTATAATTCTTATGTTGTATGTGGCATGAGGCATAAGTTGCTTGTCTTATTTATTTTATGAACAAAAGAAAAGAAACTAAAAATTTAATAGAAATATATATATATAGGTATATGTATGTATATATATGTATGTGTATATATATGTATGTGTATATATGTATGTGTATATATGTATGTGTATATATGTATGTGTATATAGTAGAGAGCTATGCACATTAAATAGAATGGTACAATTCTATTTTTAATGCAACGCCCAAAGAATGCACTTTATAAATAATCAAAGAGTGGAAAATTTAATTTAGTTACCAGGTGGAGCAATGCAGGGATCCCTCCTCTCCCATTGGCAAGAGGTGGTAGGGGAGTGTATGGTACACCCACAGTAAATAGCTTATGCCATTGGGGGTTGATGCTTGGTGAGCGAGACAACAGGACAATGTGTGCCACACAAGACACACACAATGACGAGGCCATGAGGAGAGTTCATTTGCCGCTAGTTCTCTTTATGGCATATGCCACGAATAGAAACATTTATACTAAAAATAATATGAAACATACAACAATATAATATATAATATTAAAGTATATTAATACAATTTCATTATTAAACAATTTTTTTAAAATATTTAAAATGAAATCTTAACTATAGAATCACAATTAAAAGTTTCCAGATTAGTCTGAAATATGTTTCAATTTACTTTTGGTTTTACCTTTGTTTATGCATATTCCTTTAAGTTTTTAATTTTATTTAAAATTTATATATTATTATATATTATTTAAGCTTTAATTTCCCTTTAGTTATATTATCCTTTTGTTTGTTTAAATTGCTTTTGTTTTCATCAACAGAATTTTAAAATTGTGAGCAGCTTTTCTAATTTTATTTTTTTTTTCTAAAATTTTGTTTTTCCTTTTTTTATTTTGTTGTTGTAAAACTGTTTTACATAACCTCCCCTGCCCTGCCCTGCTCTGCCCTACTGTTGTTCCATTTAAGCTGTTGATAAGTTGTGATAGTAGACACGTTTGCAACCCTTTGGCTGTGGCATACAACAACCCCTTGCATAGATGTAAAGGCAGCAGCTTGCTAGACGACGATCTTGTGATCTGCCATTACAAAGGAAACGTTTCATATATATTTGTATATATATATATATGTATTTAAATATATATGTATATGTATATATATATGTATATGTATATTTATATATATATATATTTGTATTTATTTGGTTTTTTTTTTGTGTTGTTTACGTTTGCGTTTTACTTATGTAGATTAAACGCACAGACATTTAAATTTAGACGGCGATCATCTAATGGCCTCGCAGTCTGTAGCTGTCTATATATGCATGTGTGTCTGTGTGTGTGTGTATGTAAATATAGGGGTGTACGTGTGTGTGTGTGTGTCACCCAAGTGTCTCTCCAAACGTAATTGTTGTTGTGGCTCTTCATGTGACATAAAATGTGTGATCGATGTAAATCTTGAGACTCAGCTGTCTGCTGATCTTCTTGTTTTATTTTTATACCACGTTCACCGTATGCAGCAGCCAACAATAAACAACAATAACAACAGCAACAACAACAACAACAGATACAACAATATTCGTATTAGAATAGAATATCTATATAGAGAAGTGTGAAAGGAGAATAGGGTGAATTGATGTTGCTGTTAGTAAGGGGCGCTAGACAGAGGCGTCATCATTTTGTTGTATTGCTTGCGGCTCCCCCCCCTCTTAAGCTAAGCTGATTTGTAGTAACAACTGTAAATCTTCGACTTAGACACGCGCTATACATACACACACACACACACACACACACACACACACACATATATACATATGGATTATAATTGTATTTTGTAGTGGTTGATTATCATATTTGTTGTGCGTGCTGCATCATACGATTTGCAGCTTTGAGTTGTTATCGATAGGTTGTTGAAATCATAACAGAATTAAAGCTTTAAAGCTTTAACTTTTATTGAATATAGACAGCAAACAGTGAGAGAGAGAGAGAGATGGAGAGGAAGTGAAAGAAAGAGAGAGTGAGAATGAAAGTGAGATCAATACTCAGTGAGAGAGGGAGGGAGAGAGAGTTGTTGGTACTACTACCAACTAATTAAACATATTAAGGGTATAGGGTATACAAATTCTATAGGTTCTATTTTGTTTTGTTTTTTCATTCGATGTTGTCTAGTCAATTGTCTTCTTCTTCTACGGCATTTGATGTCGTCGTTGTTATTGTGCTTTGTGCTCGTGCTTTATTTCTATTTTTATTGCTGTTGGCCCGCTCTGCTACATATTTACATACATACATACATACATACATACATACATAGATAGATACCTATGTATACATATATATACTTATATAGATATATATTCTTTGTATTTTATATACATATATATATGTATATGTATATATGTATATGTATTGTGTTCTAATTGTTTTTGTAACAACTATTACGTATTGTAAAGATGTTTATGCATTGCCTTCTGGTATTGTATTGAATATTTTCATTCTTTCATTGTAACCAAGCAACTATTTGTTGCCTTATTTATATCTATTACTCTTTCTATTTCTATTTCTATTTGTATTTGTATTTGTATTTGTATTTGTATTTCTATGCCTTGACATTCGCAGATAGTTTGTTTAATAAATTAACATAAATGTCATTTTGTAATTGTAATGCATTAATTGTAATTCAAATGTTTTGTTTTTTAACATAAAAACAAAACACGCATAAAGACAACATAAATTAAATTAAGAGAGCAAAAAACTCCTTTGTCATCTTTGTGTGTATGTGTGTGTGTGTGTGTGTGTATTATATACAAAGGGCGTGCGCAAAGTATTCAAGCAAAACAACAAAATTCCAGCTTTGCTTATCGAGTAAAAGCCATACTCACATTGCTTAGCAAGAGAGAGAGAGAGAGAGCGAGAGCGAGATACAGACATCGACATAACTCAACACAACATACAGCCTCAGAAATGCTCACTCTCCCTCACGATCAGTAAATAAAATCGATGCTCAATCAGTTCAATACAGTATATAGATTTACAGCAGCTTGTAAAAAAAAAAAAAAAAATCACAACACTAATTAAGCCCAATATAAATATTTATATATAATGTTAACTAATTATCTTATTGAAGGCTTACAAAATTTCACAAAACGTTGCTAAATCCAGCGAATAACAATTTATATATTTGATGGCATGTAAAACAGAAAATAAAGCTTATATCTAACTCGCTCTTTAGTTGTTGCTCTTGCTATTTATTAAAGCCTGCCAACTCCTTCTTGCGCTCTTGCTGTCGCTCTCTTTATTGTCTGTCTCTCTAGGACGCGGGCGCACCTTTTATAAGTGCGGCGTCTGGTCTGTTCTAGAAAGTTTGTTTTTTTTTTGTTCTTTCTGTTATTGTTGTTGCGCATGTTCATTCAACTTGCGTCTGTCTGTCTGTCTGTCTATGTTATTTTTGCTTTTTGTTTTTGTCACCGGTTTGTGTGTATTGTCTTAGACTGGCACTAAGAGCGAGAGAGAAGATGAGCTGCCAAAGCTACCACCAGCAGCTTATAAGCTGCTGCTGCTGCTGCTGCTCTTATTTTATTTAGTCTGCTGATGTGTAGGTTGTCAGGGCAGCGGTGTAGAGGGGAAATAAAAAAAATATTGTGTCTTGTTTATTGCTTTATTTGCGGTGTTTTGGCTCTTGATTAGGTTCTTTTGTGCCTCGCACTTTGTTTTGTTAGTTTTATTGTTCTTATTACTGTTGCTGCTGCTGCTGCTGCTGGCGGCGCTGCCCTTGCCTATATACAATTATATCTATATATGTATATGTATGTATGTGTGCGAGTTAGAACGGACAAGGCAAATGTGAAAACAATTTAAGCGGAACTTAATAGCTTAACAACTATTTTAACTTTGCCATAGAGACGAAGGCGACGTCATTGTTGCTGTTGTTGTTGCTGTTGTTGTTGCTGTTGTTGTTGTTGTTGCTATTGTGGATTTTATGTATTTTTCCGCCGTTTGAAAGAAAAAAGAAAAAAAAAACTGTATTGCGTTTTATTTTATGCTCGTAATTTTGCTATGTCTCCTGTTGCTTGGCTTTACATCGTTTTCGTTTTTCTTTGCTGCCGTTGTAATTTTTGCTTTGCTACACTTGTTGTTGTTGTTGTTTTTTTTTAGTTTTGTTGCTTACATGTATATAATAGTTATTGCTGTTGTTATTTGCTTAGTGCAATTTCTACTTATCCTTCGTTTTCTCTCTCCATCTCGCTCTGGCAATTGCGTTGTGATGCGGTGCGCCTTTACGGCGCCTCTCAAGTGGCGCTTATATAAAATAAATATAAATAAAGCAAGCACACGCTTAATTCACACACACACATCACGCATACATATACACATACATGCATAAGCTAACACAAATTTATTCTCTATTTGTAGCATCTCTCTTTCTCACACATTTGTGCGTGTTTATATGTATATGTATGTATGTGTGTGTGTGTGTGTGTGTGTATTTCCGTTACGCTGTTGAAATCAAATCAAATTAATTCATTAAAGCAAATTTCATGTTTAATAAATCATAACAAGAAAACAAACGAAACAAAGGAAACAAACGAAATAACTTTGCCGTCTCTTTGTGTGGGGGCCCATCCATGCATTGATCGACCTCACCCTCTTACATTAACCCCTCCCCCTCCTGCCCGACTAGCCAGCACAATTTCATCACAAACCCAATCTGTTTAGGCGCCTATATTATGAACGCTTCAACAGCAAATGTCAAATTTGACAAGTAAAACGATTGTAAAAGCTACCATTGGATCTAGCAGAGATTGGAGCAGCGATTCCAGATGAAAAAATCTCTATATACAAATATATATATATTTATATATTTATAGGTATATATTAACTGATAAGGTAAACGTTTATAAAACTAATAAATTCATTCTATATTCACAATGATATTAGCTGAAAAATGTAAAATGTATTCAAAACATATTCATAGGCAGCACTTAAGTTTATTCAATTGCAACACCCTAAGTTGCTGCAAGTCTTAAATGCTTAACTTATCGATAACATAATATAAGCAACAGCTATATACTATCATTATTCATACATCATCCCTGGTTATAATCAATATGATCGCCATTTTGTTTGCTTTCAATTTCATTCACAAAAAAATCAAAGGCAAAACTTACCCATTGCTTCGCTCTCTCTCTCTCTCTCTTCGCCCCCCTTCCCCTCTCACATAAGCCACATCATATAGCAGTCAAAGCTGAAGGCAGGCCATAAGCATTTTGTTCTTAGTTAAAAGCAGCTTTGGCGTAGAGTGAGAAAATCTCATTGATAAGGGCATAAAATCGCTTATCTAAATGCGTAAACATGCATATCTATCAAAGAAGAAATAAGAACGGTAAAGGGCAATAACTCATTTTGGGAGGGTTATACAAATAGTAAGTACACATACACACATATATATATGTATATATGTGTGTACATATTTACACGTAAAAGGTGCCTAAAACTAGAACTAGGCCTGTGGCCTGTGAATGAAATCCAAAACTACAAATTTTTTTTTTTTTTTCTTCTTACTCACACTTAAATTCATTGATAACTTCGAAATACAAAATCAAATAAACAACACACACACACACACACACATACATAAATATAAACACACACACACACATACACACACACAGCGAGATACACATTTGAGACGCTTGTGCAATTCCCTAAACACAAGGGAAAAGTCGACAATGTGACAGCGCTACAATGGAGCAAATTGATGTTATTTAAGGCAAAATATTATTATTATAATATTTTTAATATAAAATTAAAATATAGAAATTATATACATATATTTAAAAGCTTGTAAATATAGCTGTTATTATAATATACATATATAGTTGAAGTATATGTTAGGGTATATATTCAAATATGAGAGAGTCTTTAAAAGAATAGAATTTTGTTAATTTTGACCACTGTACTATTTTGGTCATACAAATTGGGTAATTCAGCTATCTCGCTTTCACTCAGTGTTGCGGCAATAATGAAGTGAACTTAACCTAATCATAAATAATAACAAAATAAATATATATATATATTTGTATGTATATCTTTTGACGCATACCAGAGGCTAATGCTGCCCCCGAGGCTCAAGTTGTTATCAAAATCAGCGGATCGACGTGTGAGCATTATATATATATATATATATATATATATAAATATATACTTACCGTTCTTGTTGCTGTTATTGTTGACAATTATTATTTACACACTTGCATGCCACACACTCAAAAGATACACAGACACAACAACACACACACATATATATAAGCATGCAGCTAACGAGCACAAAACACTTGAAAATGTCATTCAAAATACGCGCTAAATTTCATTCACTTGATTCACAGCAACAACAACAATAACAACACACACACACAATAACAATACTTGCGTTGCCTTTTGCTTTTTACGCTACACTCGCTGCATTCATTCATATATACACACACGCGCGCACATACAATGATACCAACTGAAAAAAAAGAGAGAGAGAGAGAGCGCAAAATAGTATTAAGAGAGCGAGCGAAGAAGCGCATTTACAAGACATGTAACGAACCTGTGAAAGGGTGCAGGCTGCAGCTTGCTGCTTAACACAGCCCTGCCGCCGGTTTGATTGTATATCAATCGGGTCAATAGTCGTAATTGTGGCAAAGTGTAGGGAGGGAGGAAATATTTTTTCATTGACTATTTTTGATATCTTTCGGGTCTCATTAAATGTTCGTGTGCGTGCATTTAACACGTTTCATACGTATCAATATACAAATAAAAACAAATCTATATATACATACATACATATATATATATATATATAGTCTATAAGTATATGTTTATAGATTGAAAGAAACTAAAAAAAAATAAACACAACAGAAACCGCAATCAAAGACAAAGGGGAAAATGTTGTTTTGAAATTACGTTATTTCCGTTTTAAGATCCGCAAACGCAGCTTCAACAGCAACAAAGACAACGACAGCAACAGCGACGACAACTGCGACTGCGACTGTGACTGCGACTGCGACTGCGACTGAGATTGAGATTGAGACAAGAGCAAAGTAAAGCTACGTTCACTTCGCAGCTGCCGACAACAAGTTTGTCGTGTAAAACTCACTTGATATGCGACGTGGGTTAAATTTAAACTTTAACTAAGAAAAAAATAAACTTACAATGTAGTTAATTAAGATGGCGATTGTCTAGCAAGAATGATATAACAGTAATTAAGTTATGAAAGCTAACTAATACTCAATAAAATAATGCAATAATAAATATATATATATATATATATTTTATTTATATATAGTATAAAATTTGTTAAATATAGAGTTAAAAGAAAGATTGATAAATTTATGTATTATATATATATATATATATTTTTGGTTTTTTCTTTTTTTTTTATTTTTTTTTTTTTTGTTGATATTTTGATAGGAAATCAAACCAAATCAAAACATGTCCAAATTAGAAATTCCAGTTAAAGCCAAAGACATATGTAGTTATAGTTGACAAGATTATTTACAGCCACATGAGTATTTAAGTATTTATTGAGGGTATAAAAACCTGTCCAAACATTGACTATTGGCCAACTAACCGGTAAACGCTAACAAGTTGCAAGTGATGATGGCAAAGGGGTTAACTGAAACAGAAAGCAGAGAACAGAAAATAAAAACTAGAGGAGTGACTATTATTATTATTATTATTATGCGAATGTTACTCTGATAACTGGATTCACCTATCAAAACAATCAAATCAAATTTCTAACGCCCAACAGGCCCAACATTAGCTACTAAATTTTCACTACTTATGTTATCTAAAAAGTATATGCTACCCTATACACATACACACACAACTATGGGGTATATCAATTCAATATAAACTAATATAATACATTAAATAATAATTAGCTATTCATTAACTGTATTCAAGTTATACAAAATTCTTTATAGGGTATCTAAAAAGCGTATATATTCATATAGTTAGTTCTTTGTTTTTCATTTGTTGTTCCGTACTTGTTGCGCTATTTCTAAGAATTTTTTTTACTGACGTTCGTCATTGATATATGTATAACAGGCAGAAGGGGGGTCAGACGTCCATCAAAAAAAGGCCACACGAAAAAAAAAAAAGAAAAGGGTAAAAGAACAACAACAGGAAATACCATACATATTGCTCATTAAATATAACTCTCATTGTATATAAGTATATACCATATCCATATCCGATATAATACTACATATATATACACTATATATATATATATATGTATAAACTATTTTCATATTATAAACTATACTAAAGAGAAATATTTGTCGTTGGTAAATAAAAACAGGCGTTAGATTGTGGGCTCAGGCACAGTTTACATGACGTGTGTATAGTTAATGATTGTTAACGAATATGAATGCTATGAATGTTATGAATGTTGCTATAAATGTTTTTATTATATACATTTTATCGAAAGACATTAAACTGCAAGTTGACGCATATCCCCAGACAGGAAGTTTACTCAGATTACCCTTTCCATTGGCAGCTCAACCCACCCATCGAGCCACTTGCATTGTATATTTTCATATTATTTGTCCAGACTACTACATATATACTATATATATATATATATATTTATATATATATATATATGCACCTGGTCACATGTGCAATATGAAAAGATAGTAATATAAACGAGAACTTCTTAAGTTTGATACTCTTTCAAGACATTGAAAATATATATTTTATATTGATCTTAGTTTGAGCTTTAAAACTATATCTTATATATAGCATCTGCCATAAAAATTATAACAATTAAAATTCCTTTAAAGCATCATTCTTTATTACTATTTTTACTATTAGTAATTCTACAGAAAAAAAAAAACTTAGGGCAACTTCCCGACAAGTTTCTTTCCCAGTATAATTATGCAGGTTTCAGTTTCTAGAAAGTGTGAAAAAATAAACCCAACTTGGTATATGGAAACTTAATCAATTTAAATTAAATTGAGCTAAAGTTAAACTAATTATATAAATATTTACTTATAGAGTATATATATATATATATCTTTTATAGGCTGGAAAAACCTTTACACTGATTCTAACATAATTTTGATCAACTCGAAATTCCTGCTTTATTTGCCTATTTTATGGGTAAGGAGTAAAGTTTTGAAGTGTTTCCATATTCGCTTATATAATTATTTAAATTTTTACTAATTAATTAAAATATACAGTTGAAATCTTTAAAGTTTTTATCAAAGAAATCAAAGTGTTAAACAGAAATCTTTAAACGCTTTCTTCTCACATAATTTACTGAAGTTTTTATTTAAAACATTTTCTCATTTTTTTTCTTTTTTTTTGCCTTTTTTTTAGCCTTCTTTTTCATTTGAGTCAGAAGAGTTTATGCAGGGCGTTTTGGAATTTCCGATTTACTATTTTTCATTTCTCAAAATCCCCAATTCTTCAGGGGTCTTTGGTATGCGTCAGGTTGGGTTACTTTGATGATAGGTTTAATGGGTCTACTCACGTATCCCCCGAGTTAATTTCTTTTGGAGCGCACTGGCATTTCATAATGTTTTTTTTTTTTTGTTTCGCAGGTGTCTGCTTTAATGTTGTGTTCGAATTCGAGTTCGAGTTCGATTCGTTTTGGTTTGGTTTAGGCCTAGTTGTTACCATGGGTGCGCTTCGCTACGTTTTATGACTCTCATTTCTTATGGATGAATAATACATAAAATTTGTGGCATTCTCAACGGTTTTCCGTACTCGTTTTTTTTTTTTGTTGACTGTCGACATTCTCTTCGCTTTCATAGATTCACTTCTACTATTTATATACATTTTTGGGGTTAATGAAAATTTTACTGGAATTTCTATAACGTCTATTTAACGGCTCTGTTTGATTTCGAACTTTTACGATCTTATGAATGAACGTGCTAACAAACAAAATAAAAAATATAAGAAAAAAAAAACCCCCCGCCCAAACAAACAAACGTACGAAGAAACGAACACACGCACAACAACAACAACAACAACAACAACAACCGTAATAACAACTAAAATATCTAACGATTGGTAATATCATTGAAAATGCCACTTCAATCGAATTCCACAACAAGAAAATAGTAAAAAAAAAAAAAAACTAACGAACAAACAGTAAAATGTCAAGGAAATTGCTCTAAACGAATTGTCGATAAACAATTTATATATATAAATAAATAGTATAAAGAAATGCTTTATTTCAATAATGAAAACCAATTACAATCAATATAATATCATATTTTTATTTTCGTATAAGTTTTACTCTTGTATACTTAATATTAAGTATACGCAGTGTTAGCCACAAAGTAGTTCTAAGTAAGGATAGAATAGAAACTGAAGAAATTAGTTGAAAAAACTTGTCGAGGGGTGTGCAAGGGGTTCAATTAACAGACAGCCTGTAGATGCTGTGATCAGTTGAGAGCTCTCCCTCACTTTCTCCCTCTTCTAGCTTATAATATCTGATAATAACTATAATAGAAATAAATATTATTACCACAATGTTCACATATACTATGATGAGTAATATTATAATAATATATATTATAAAATGTAAGTGAGGTAATAAAGGGGCATACAGTTGTGGCATACAAATATATGCTACGAATTTTAATACTCTAACATAAAAGTGTGGCATAAAAATAAAGGAATACTAAAACAGGCGACAATTGTGGCAGCAGCTGAACCGAAATTCAATTCTTGCCACGTTTGCATTTTGTTTTTATTTGATTTTTTCGATTTTCTGATTTTCTATTGACACAAATTCATTAGAAATTATTGTTTTAAGCTGTTCTTTTGATTTTATTTATTTTTCTTAGTAATATAATATATAATAAAAGCAAAACTGCAGCAGTTGTCCAGATACAGATGTGCTATAGCTTTATATAAATGTAATGAAAAACCTCTTCAATTGTTTATAGTAAAAAAGAGTTTTATAGCAGAATAAAAAATAATATAAATATAGTTTCCAATAACATGTAAACTTTTCCTATTATTGCAATAGATAAAAGAAATTATAATAATATGAATATATATTGTTACAACTATATAGATTTACCTAGAATCAAAAAATTTCTACAACTTAAAACTATATATATATATACTATAAGTAATGTTAGTTATCAGTATCTAAATTTTGTTTTTTTAAATTATTTATAATTTTTATATTATTTGTTATTATTATTATACTGTTTGAACTTTAGTTGCTCTTTAGTTTTTATTTTTATCTGTCTCTTTGCTACAACTAAAATTTGCCTTATCTTTGATGACTCTGCGAATTCCATTTTTGTAGTAGGCCTCGTCATAGAGATTAACAGCTACGTGTGACTATAGAAAACTATGTAGAAAAATTATATGAGAAATTATGAAATAGTAGTTAAAGCATATATTAGACTATGACATTAGATGTGATGCAATTTATCAGCTGATATAATAGTTAAAAAACAATATTAAATTAATGTTTTAATTAATTATATATTGCTTAACTATTTGTAACTATTTTTAATTAAACAAATTTAAATTATTATAATTCTGCTTGAGAGTTTTTTTTTAATTGAAATCAACTTCTATTATATGGAACTAATCATTTTACTTGCTTTATTCTGGGAATATCACACACACTATATACATATATATAGGGTAGTATAGTGTAAATATGTTTGTTTTTTTATTTTATATTTGTATGCAGAAATTCACATAAAGATCAATAAGTTGTATCGATAATTCCAAGAATTGTTTCATCATCTGTTTGGTTGAAACTTAAGTATTAATACTTTATTTATTTATTTATTTATTTGTTTTTAAAGCATTAAATCAATTCAAAAGAATTCTTCTTATATCAATAAATATACTCGTTTTCATTTAATCGATAGATTTTAAAGATCGATAAAGACTATAAACGATATATTTATTAAAGCAAAATATCAATATTAATCTTTATATTAAAACATAATCAAAAACGCATTAATTCAGATATTTTATTCTTTCGCTTGTCGCTCTTTATTGCCTTATTTCAATGTGCGTGTGGACAATGAAATACAAAAAAAAAAACAAAAAGAAAACAAAAAAAATAGAATACATAATAAATAAAAAAAAAAAAAACAAAAAATAAAGGAGAAGGAGTAGAAAAAGAAAAAAAATAAAACTTGCCCAGTGGCGGATTTAGAGCATAAGAAATATTTCATGCATTGCTAAGCTTTTGGCTTAATGTTATTGTTTTTCCCATTGTTATTGTTGTTGCTGTTGTCATTGCCTTTAACTGGTCTGGCAACTTTGTGTCAGATTGGAATGTTGTTGGCTTTTGGATGCCGCATAGTGGTCGGTCTTTCGTTTTGTTATTGTTTTTCAATATTTGCCGTTACTCTCTTATTGCCAACATCAATGCCGCCGTTAATGATGTTGTTTTTTCTCTATATATTTTATGTCATTATTCTTGCATATATGCCCTGTAACTATAACTATAGAGGGTATATTAAATACATATATATAAAAATCTTTAAAAGAAACTATTGTAGAGTAAACTATAAGGAATAACTATATGTTTAGGGTATCTTATAGTCGGTTAGTCTCATTTCAAATTGTTATTATTATATTTATTTTTTATTATTATTATCATCATGATTATTATGGCAGCAGCAATGAATCAGTAAGTCGGAGAGTAAACAACCAGCAGTGACGACTGCGACTGCGACTGCGACAGCAGTCACTGCCGTTGGCGTCATCAGTCGAAGCCTCTGACGTTGCTCTCGCTGCTGATGGTGCTGACGCTTCTGCTGCTGCTGCATCGCTACTGCTGATGTTGATGCTAGCCGCGACGCGTGCGTAGCGAATGCAATTTGCTAAAATTCTATGCATTACATGCCCTTTCTACGTTTTTTTTTTTTATTTCCTGCTTTTACTGCGAAATATATACACTAGTATAAATGTATATAGAAATAAACGAAACGAAGTAAACAAATATAAAAGCAAAACAAATGACAGTTAAGCGTGCCAATTGCACCTTTACACGTTTTACGAGCGCGTGCACGGTGGCGCCTGGGGGCGAGTTTAACGAAATTAAACAATAAAAAAAAATTGCCGTGTGGCTGGAGCGTCTGTTAACTTACTTCCATGTGCACCTGATAAGCGTATGCACGATTTCTGCAAATATATATATATATATATATGTGTGTGTGTGCGTGTGTATGTATTTGTATTTATTGTGCCTGTATATGTATATAACATCGTATACATCAAGTTTTGTACGATATTATCGTGTATACGGAAATGTTGCAGTGTTTACCTGATAGAAAAAAAAATTTTATTTTCAAAAATTGGGTCAGTTGCCGGCAACAATACAACAATACAATACAGTTTGAGAGCTATTGCGCCAGCGCAGTGCTGCTACTTCTTTCTCTTTTAGTTTTCATTAATGTATACGCGCGCGTGTGTGTGTGTGTGTGTGTGTGTGCATGAAGAGTTTTACAGTTTGAGAGTCAGCAACATTGTGTGTGTGCGCTGCTGATACTTAATGCTTTAAAACTGCTTGGCGCTAGCTACTTTGACTTCGAAGAGCGAATTTATCAAAAGTTAGGGGGGGAAATGTAAGAGAGAAAGAGAGACTACAAGTATGGCAGGTGTCATGGCGGTCTACAGAGAAGAAACGGCAGAGGCAGCATGCAGGCAGTGGGCAGCGCATTTATTATAAAGTTTTGTTATTGTTTTTAACATGTGCTTATAATTTTATGTTTTATAACAATTTTGTTTTTGTTGTTTTCTTTCATTATTATTATTATTATTATTATTATTATTTTAGTTGACTAAGTATCTTAGTTTTTTTGTTTTGTTTTTGTTTTACTCTTTACTAATTATTTATGGCGCCGTTGGCTTTGAACTGACTTTGACTGTGGGCCCGTCCGTTGCTGTCTATTAGTGTATTATTTTTTACTGCGCAATATAAGCAACAACAACAGCAGCAGCAACAACAACAACAACAACAACGGCAGCAACAAAAACAACAGCACATAATAAAGCATAATAAAATAAGCGGCCGCAGCATTAGCTGCGGAGAATCAAGTGTGCGTGAGCGTCAGAGAGTCTCTCTCTCTCTCTCTCTCTCTCTCTCTTTATTTTGTTGTTATTACCGAAACAATTTGCAAGCCGACGGGCCGTTAAGAACAATTTCTAACAGATACTAGAATGTATATACATACATATATATATGTTTCACGATGGTGAGCTTGTATACAAATTCATACATAGTTATGTGTGTGTGTGTGTGTGAGAGAGAATGTTTTAACTACGCAGCAACGTTTTTACTATTGCAACAACAATAGGCGGGTGGTATTCCTTCTGCCACACCTCCTTCACAACACACTCTCTCTGCCGTTTACTTGCTTGTAGTTTTTTCTCTGTTTTGGTGGCACGTTTTACGCTCAGCAGCAGCAGCAGCACCAGCAGCAGCAGCAGCAGCGGCGCAACAACCGAAGCCGTAGCTCAGCTCACAACGCCGCTGACAACGCAGACGCATGTTATTTTCTTACGCCCCAAAAAAGCGACAACACCCTGTTCAAATAACAGTTGCGGCAAGTTCATGAATTACAACGTAGTTGTAAATACGCTACGGGCACTATTTTTTTGTCTACTCTTTCATTTTTTTTGTTTTTACTATTTACTACGCTTTTACAAACGCTGCGCTGTCTGCGTAGTGTAGGCATCGTTGTTGCTCTTTGCCGTAATGTCAATGCGGCGTCGCCGTCGCCGTCGCCGTCGCCATCGACGTCGACAGACGCGCGTCACGCAAATAAACGTCAATGCTGTTTGCTGAGCAACAACAAGAACATTAAAAACAACAAAAAAAATATCATCAACATTCGCTAAAAAATAAGAAAAAAAATAATAATAATAATAATAGTATTCATATCTTTTCTCTTGCTACTTTTTGAAGCATAAATTTGTTTCTATGTTAGTAATTGCTGTCTTGGATTAATATAAATGATACATACATACAATATATATATATATATATATATATATATATATACAACCAATCATATATGTATATATATATATATATAGGTGTATAAACATTTAATAATTTTTTCAAGTTTCAAGAGTTTGTTTTTTATATTTATTTAAAAATAAAGAGCGAGGCAGAAAGAGATAAGAGCATTGCAAGAGAGAGAGAGAGAGAGTGAGAGAGAGGGAGGTAGCAGCATCCGGCAAGAATAGATAGACTGTTGTTAACAGCTGTTAAGGCATTCGCAAATAATATGACAAACTACTATAGACATATGTTTATCTGTTAATTATTGTTATTAGCATATAATGACACAGTTCTAACAAATGTGTAATGAATGTATGAATACTGTAGTATGGTCACCCCAAACCCATTACGCTACGTCAACGTCAACGTCAACGTTGACGCTGACGCGACACGTGTGTCGAGCACTTGGCGCCCTTTTCGCATAAAATTATTGTTATTGCCTGTTGCCTCAGTACGTACACACACACACACACACACACACACACACACACACACACACACACATAGAAATATATATATATAGGCATATATACTAATACAAATGTAGCTGCTTGTTATTTGTAAAAAGAAAGAGAAAAAGAAGAAGCAAAAAAATTAACAACAGAATTTGCAATTTTTATATTCTTTTCTCATTACAGCAAGGGAACCACAACAACAACAACAACAACAACAACGTCAACAACTACTAAAAAGCATTCCAATTGACGACTACAATTTAAAAACAAACTTACAAAAAACAACAAGTCTGAGAAGAGACTGTGTGTGTGCGACAGAGAGTGAGCGAGAGAGGGGTAGAGAGGGGTAGAAAGTTGCAATGATTACTTAGTGAATCGTCGTCGCTTCTACTTATTTTAAATCAAACTATATTTGTGCTAAGTAAAAGCAATTTCTATGCAAAATGGAATGTAACTATTACTGGAAAGCTCCAAAGAGAGCGACGCGTTTAATTAGAACAAAAACACCAGAACCTTCAATTGATGAGATATGTGCAACAGATACGATGCAACATACGACAACGGCAACAACAAAGCATGGCAACATTTGTGTTATATGCCGGCAAAGTGCACCAACAATATGTTGTTGTGGCATTGATGACACAGCAACGCATTGTCGCAGTTCCTATGTTAACAGCAGTAGCAATCAAAGTAAAAGTCGAAACTATACTAGATGTAAAAGTTATAACAGCGACAGAATTGTAACGCCAACAGATATATCAATACCAACAACAGCAGCAGCAGCAGCAACAACAACAGCAGCAGCAGCAGCAACAACAACAGCAACAGCAACAACAACATTCCCCAGCGAGTTGGCGGCGGAGTTTATTTGGAGCTGTTATTTACATCGTCAGCAAACGCAGCAACATCAGCAGCACCAGCAACATGTACCCAACGTCGCTCATACATGTTGCTGTGAAATTAGCAGTAGTTTTAGTAGTAAAACGAAAATAAATAGTAGTAGTAATAGTACAAATGACAATAACCAAAAATTGACAGCAATAAAACCTAATTGGGACTGCAACTGTCAAAAGAACAATAAACAGAACTGCAACAATAATAATAAAAATAATAATAATAATAATAATAACAATAACAATAATATGAAATTCAACAAGAATCAGCGACTGCGTTATCAATTTGATATTAATAACAATTATATGAGCATTTTTGGTACATTACAATTGTTGTTTTTATCTATGAAAGCACAAATGTTGCTGCAACAAGCTTGTAATTTATTTAAAACACGTCGAAGGCAACCGCCGCAACAACAACAACAACAACAAAAGCATCACAAATACTACTACTATTACCAGCAACATGTAACCCAACAGACACAACAGACAGAAAAGCAGCAGCAGCAGCAATACTATCATCAACATTATCATCATCAGCAACAACATCATTGGCGGTATTACATCATATACATAATTATAATATTGTTAACTCTAAATGCCAGAACAACAGATGCAATGCAAACAATATCAACAACAATGCAGCAACAACAACAAAAGCAACAAGCAACGGATAGCTTTGAGAACAGTTTGGTTGCCTTAACAAGAGCGCCGCGTGCTCTGCTCAAAGGCAGCAACAACAACGGCAACGGCAACGGCAATAGTAACAGTAACAGTAACAGCATCAATAAAGGACAAACGCGTTTGGCGTGTGAACAAATACGTAAGTATAGATCTATATATATATATGTATAGATCAGATATATATTAATATATAATATTAATACAAAATAAACTTGTTATATAGCTTGCAAATCGATGGATATACGTAACAATATATCATTTCTAAGTAAATTGGAAAATTGTACAGTTATTGAAGGATTTTTACTGATTTCATTGATCAAGAATGGTGATAAATTAAATCAAACGTATCCAGCGCTTACGGAAATAACTGGATTTTTACTTGTTTATCGCGTCTTTAATTTAATGTCATTATCTCTGATATTTCCCAATTTGAGAATTATACGTGGTAATACACTGTTCGAAAGTTATGCCCTGGTGATCTATGAGAATCATGATTTACAAGAGATTGGCTTTAATAAACTGCATACCATTTCCAATGGAGGTGTACGCATCGAAAATAATCGTAATCTCTGTTATGCGAAGACAATTAATTGGAATAAGATTCTATCAAGTAATGCAACAGATGCTGATATTATTTTAAAAATGAATCGTCACGAAGATGATTGTGCACGTTGTCCGGGTGATTTAACCATGGATGAAGTACAGGATCCTTCCATAACGGATAATAATAATAATAATAATGTGATTCGTTGCAAGGAATATTTGGATAATAAACGTTACTGTTGGAACAACAAAACGTGTCAAACATGTAAGTAAATATACAAAATAATATAATAATAAATCGTTGAAAACATTTTTTCACTTAGTTTGCCCGGAATCTTGTCCTTATAACTGTATTGATGAGAACACCTGCTGCAGCGACAACTGCTTAGGCAGTTGCATTAGAGGCGTACAGGATAACATGGATTGCATTGCCTGTCGCAATGTTTCAGTCAATGGCATATGTCACAGTCATTGTCCTGATAATTATTTCCTTGTATGTAACGCTTGATAGATTTCATATCTTGTATAATTGTATAATTAATTCGATTTAATTTCTATGGTTTCAGTATGAAAATCGTTGTCTTACGGGCAGTGAGTGCATACAGATTGGCAGAAAATATGAAAACAGTCAGGATATGGAGCTGGTGCATTATAAGGGTAAATGCACAACAAATTGTGAAAAAGGATATAGTGTAAAAAACAACACCTGCGTCAAGTGTGTTGGTAAATGTGAAAAGATATGTGAAGGAGGACATATTGATAGCTCGACAAAGGCAAAGGAGTTTCAAGGTTGCACTGAAATTGGACCGGATAATGGATTGACCATAACCGTTAAACGTGGTGGAGGTAAAATCTTAATATAAAATTTATATTTATATAACCAATTAATATGGTTTATTCTAATGTTTTAGCCCATATGATGGATGCTTTGTTAACGGGTCTGGGAGCGGTGCATACAATACAGACATATCTTAAGGTACATCTGAGCTATGATCTAACCACATTGGACTTCTTTAGGAGTCTGCATACAATACGTGGAAAAAATGCAATCGAGGGTCGTTATGTGCTCTATGTACTTGAGAATCGAGATTTGGAAACACTTTGGGCCGAAAATCAAACTATTAACATAAATGGTAGCATCTTCTTTCATTTCAATCAAAAATTATGTCTAGAAACTATTGAAAAGCTTAAACCAATGTTACCAAATAAACCGGATAAGTTTAATAAGAATGAAGTGGCTGAAGATTCAAATGGTAACAAGGGCACATGTAAGTTCTAACTAATAAATAATACATATAAATATAAATTATATAATATTTTATTAATATTATTATAGGTAATTCAATATGGTTGAATATATTTGCAACATTGTCAACACCAAAATCATTTACAATACATATAAATACTTCAATGGTTGATTTTGATGATGATCGCGCCTTTATTGGTTATCAGGCATATTATACATATGATCCCAATGGAAATATAACCAAAGATACTAATAACCCTTGTTCCGATGTGTAGGTTTTACTTCAAAAAAAGAAAATAAATTTATAGATTTATAATTAATTTGTAATTAAATTTGAATTTTTAGTTGGAAGATTACTGATCCCAACAAAGAAAATGAGATCGTTATTGACAAACTATTACCCTATACAAGATACGCATTCTATGTACGTACCATGACGATATCATCGGAAAAAAAGAACTATCAGAGTGATATAATACGGATTCGCACATTGCCTGATCAGCCAGCGACTATTTCTAATATTAAGGCAAACTCAACAAGCCATTCTGAAATAGTGAGTATGATTAGTTAATAATAATGTTAAGGTATATTCTTTAATACAATTTATGTACATATATTTGTTATATATATATAGCATGTAAGCTGGAAGCCTCCCAAAATTAATGGAAAGTTGGTGAAATATCAGATACGAGCGGAACTAAGTAAACGTGATCCGAAATTAGAGCAAAACATTAATTTTTGCAAGGATCGTAAGTTATACTTATTAAATAAGTTTTGATATTTTATTGACATTGGTATTCTTTTAATTTTCTTTTTTTTTTTTGTAGATTCTCCTGTTCATACTGATATTAAGGATGAGGATATAGATGATGTGCCCAAGGAATTAACGAAAACATTCAAAGATTTACCAAAATGTAAAGAGGTCGAACATAAAGCATTCGATCAGCAAGACGTTGAGCGAATTATCGAAGATAATATAATGTTTGAAAATTCGATACATAATTTTCTTTACGTGGGCAAGAAAAAAACTAACACACAACCAAACACACAACCAAATGGTAGTGGTAGTAATGATACTGGTTCAAATAGTACAATATCCCGTCACAGAAGATACATTGAAATAAATGAGGATGAATATGATAGGGGCAGTTTTTTAAGTCGTCACATGCGTGCAGTTAATCTTGATAAAACAAATAAATATGAAACAGTTTCCGATAATATTAGCAATAATACACCGGAAATGAATATAATAAAACGTAATGATGAAAACATGGAGGCGTTACGTACGGAGAAGATGCAAATTGATAATTGGGTGAATGTAAGAGCAATGTATAAGAATACAACATATTATAGAGTATTCTCAGCTGAAGTGGATGTCAATACGACAGAGTTTGTATTCAAAAATCTGAGACATTATTCACTTTACTCAATCTTTATCAGAGCTTGCCGAGAGAATTTGGGTAAACCTGACAAAACTTTATTGTGCAGTAAAATTGAGCCCTTTAAAAAGAGAACCATAAAACTGGGTATGTTTTTTCTTTTGCTTTTTGTTGTACATTTCTGTATTAAATTGTGCAACGTTTCTCTTACAGAACATGTTGATAAGGCTTGGGGCCTTGAGGCTCATCTAGTGCAGAATTCAAATACATCAAGAGGTGATGTACAACTTACATGGAAACCACCAATACAGCCAAATGGTGCCATCGTTTCTTATGTTTTAATTTATGAACGAGATGAATTGAATGCCTTCAAGGAACGAAGATGTATTACCGTTCCAGAATATCTAAATGACAATCACGGTTATCGTCTGACACAATTGAGTGAAGGCAAATATATATTTCGTGTCAGAGCCCAATCCATAGCTGGTGAGGGTGATTTATCGGATGAAGCCACTGTTGTTGTCCCGGTATGTATATCTATATATCTATATCACTTGAAATATAATTAATAAATTAATTTTTAATTTGTATTTAGCCTCCGAGCTTAACTACGGTTGCTTTAATAATGATATGCGTGGGATCTGTGCTTATTGCCATGCTGCTAATAGGATTAGGCGGTTATTTCCACTATCTACGCAAGAAGGGACATCCACAGGATTTGATTATCAATACCGAAGTTAATCCATTCTATGCAAGCCTGCAATATGTGCCAGATGATTGGGAAGTGCCACGTGATCGTATCATACAGCTTGGTCCATTGGGTCAGGGCTCCTTTGGTATGGTGTACGAGGGTATACTTAAAGCACAAAACAACGGCGAAGATACACCATGTGCCATTAAAACTGTAAACGAAAATGCCACCGATCGGGAGCGTTTGAATTTCCTAAGTGAGGCTAGTGTTATGAAGGAGTTCGATACATACCATGTAGTTCGTCTGCTGGGCGTTTGTTCACGTGGACAACCAGCTCTTGTCGTCATGGAACTGATGAAAAAGGGTGATTTAAAGTCCTATTTGCGTGCTCATAGACCAGACGAGCGTGAAGATGTTCTTGCTGTCTATCAACAGCGAATTGGTCTTACCACCAGCACTGGCACAACTTTGGGCTCAGTGCAACCACCTCCATATAGTCGAATCTTCCAAATGGCCATCGAAATAGCGGACGGCATGGCTTATCTAGCTGCCAAAAAGTTTGTACATCGCGATTTAGCCGCACGAAATTGTATGGTTGCTGCTGATCTAACTGTTAAAATTGGTGATTTTGGCATGACCCGAGATATCTATGAGACGGATTATTATCGCAAGGGTACAAAGGGTCTGCTACCAGTACGTTGGATGCCGCCAGAGAGTTTACGTGATGGCGTCTATGCCAGCTCAAGTGATGTGTTCAGTTATGGTGTTGTACTGTGGGAAATGGCCACCTTAGCATCGCAACCCTATCAGGGTCTGTCCAATGAGCAGGTGTTGCGCTATGTTATTGATGGTGGCATAATGGAACGACCGGATAATTGTCCTGAAGTGATGCACAAATTGATGCATCGTTGCTGGCATCACAGACCACAGGCGCGACCTTCGTTCCTCGATATAATTGCCTATTTGGAGAATCTAGCTGATGTTCACTTTAAGGAAGTGGCTTTTTACTATTCTGAATCGGGTACTCAATATCGTGAGAAGGAACGTAAGGAGCGCAATCAATCGGATGTCTTTGCTGGCAGTCGTCCCGAAGCCGAAATTGATGGAGAAGATGCCACTACGCCTTTGCGTGTGGGCGAATACCAGGGCTACAAGTCCAATATGGATCAGAATACATCACTAGAACAGCGCACCGAGAGCCCTGTTGCAATGGTCGAAGATCAGGGTGCAACCCATTCCCCATTCAGTATACATTCAGATTTTGTAGTCAGCAGTACACCAGATGCATTATCCACCTTACCAACAGCCGGTGGCTCACATCCAGAAGATGCTGCTTATGTGCAACCAGATACTGATGTAGCACGTACAGCAGATGCAGAACGTGGATATGAACTATACGATCCTAGTCCCAACTTTGTTGAGCTACCGCACAGTGGCAGTGGTAGCGGTAGATTCAGCGGTGAGCAACATCTGATACCAAAAACAAAACGTGGTAGTATTGTACCCAGCATGAGTAGCTCTATGCCAAACGATGTAATTGGCTGCAGTGTTACCGGAGGTGGCAGCAGTGGCATTGTCTCCACTTCATTACAACCTTCAACAGCATCTGCAGCCAGCTCCAATGCCAGCAGTAGTCGACATCCAAGCTTAAAGCGAGTCGTTGCCGATACATTGCGCAATCGCGTTGGCTATGGACTGCTCAGCCGTTTCAATCACAAACGCAGCGGTAGCAATGCGAGTCACAAAAGCAACATCTCCAATGCACCCAGCAGCAGCAGCAACACAAATCTAACTAGCCAACCAGCAGGCATGGCAATGGTTGCCATAGGACCCAATAATCTTGGCACCATTGAAAGCGGTGGCAGTGGCAGTGCTGGCAGCTTTACAGGCACACCACGTTTCTATACACCCACGGCAACATCACCTAGCACTGGTGGAAATGGCAGTACAACCATAATCAGTGACAATCCCAATTATAATCTGTTGGATGAATCCATTACTAGTGTGGATCCTGTTAATTCGGTGTGGTCTCCACAGCTAACCACAAGCAGTTTGAATCCAAACTATGAGCTAATGCAGCCACCAATAGCGCCAAATATAACAGGGACACCGTTTAGCCTTCTAAGCGATAATCCCAACTATGTGATGATGAATGAACCCCAGATTGGTACTGGTCAGGGTCAAGGTCATATCATTACTAGTGATAATCCTAATTATGCATCAATGCTTGCGCCACAAAAACTGCAACACAGCAGCTCTGATGATGGTGAAAATGATGATGAGTAAGTCATAAAAGATTAAAGTTTAAATAATCAAATTTAATTATTAATAAAATCTAATAAAATTTCAACAAAATTTCCAAATGTTGCAGCGATGAAGATGATGCCGATGAGCACACGGAACACATTAAAATGGAGCGTATGCCGCTTAGCCGGCAAAAGCAACGGCCACGTATTAAAGCACAGCATCAGCAACCGCGCAGTCGCAGTGTCAGTCAGACACGGAAAGTGGAAACTCCGACTGTAACTCCGGCAGCAACTAATCTATCGACTGCCAATACGTCCAATATACTCAAGGAGAATTGGTTAAGACAGACGAATAGTTCTCGTCCGCCACCTCCAAATGGTTTCATAGGACGCGAAGCGTAAAGTTAATGTATGTGGCTTAAGCATTTGTATATAGAACCACACACAAACACACACACACACATCTATATATATATATACATACATATACATACATGTACGTATACATAGGCGTATGTGTCTACATATAGGCAGAATAAGGGAAGAATAGGAAGCGTTAAGTGAAAACTTTTCATATGTGCTATTTCCCCTTACAGAGCCAAGGGTATTGAGAGTGTCTTTCTAGGGCAAACTGTTACTGTTAGCTGTAAATACTGATTACTAATTACTAATTACTAATTACTAATTACTGATTACTGATTATGCCCTAAACGTATATAATATTTGTAAATTATGCCTAATTTTAAGATAGAGACAAACAAACTTTTGCCTACAGCCAAGTCTCCTAATGATTTATTATGAATTAAGGCTTTAATTATATGTTATATATGTTATATATACATATATAATTTTTTTTGTATTTGTTAAGTTTTTTTTTCTTATCAATATACATGTGTATATGTATATATATATATATATAAATTTATATCTAATTTACTAGCACCGTTTAAAACACATACAAGAAAACAAGTCCTAAATGCAAATAACAAAAGTACAAAAGCCAACAACCAACCAACCTAAGTACCGTTTATAACTAGACATAGACAAACATACACACACACACATACATACTTACACTACCATACATACATACATACATGCATGCATGTAATACATTTGTACAT